>JAVYIG010003244.1:0-95000 GCA_035222895.1 Strongylocentrotus droebachiensis | reverse complement strand
ATGATGATGATGATGATGAAAGTACTGTGCAATTCGTATTACCATATCAATTGCCAGGTATCTATTTACACCTGGGTGGAGAGAGGCAAAATTGGATTAATGTCTTGCCAAAGAAGCCTAGCACAGGGCAGAGATTCGAACCCTCAACCCTTGTATTGAGAGTCAAGTAAATGAACCATTTATACCACGACACCTCCACCTATACCCCCCCCCCCCCCCCTCCTCCCTCAAAAAAATTCAGGTCTATGTTTTGTTACTGGGAGGAAAAAGGTTGAATAATAATGTTCTATTTCAGACCTAATTTCAATCATTTTATGAGATGAAACTTCTGGAAATCTGTACCATTCAGGTATATTCAAAATGTTCTGGCAGCTCAGGGGAAAAACTCTGAATACCCAATTCATTTGAGTATTATTTGACGGGCTATGACAAGACACAAACTCAGTCCAAAGTATTCTAACAAGCAAGATTACCATGCAAACTTTATCAGGGTTATATGCCAACATTCTGTAACAGTTATCAACTGATGAATAAGACGATTGGCTCATCAATTGGCTAGACATGATCAAAACACAACCATAACACTAATAGGAGACGGCAATCATCACAAATTAATTGCTTCAAAATTTACTAGACATCTGCACAAGTCTGCAAGACGTGCCAAAATACATGTATGTGCCAATGCTTGGGCAAAGCACCAGCAGAACGACAGAAGATTTTTGTTCATTATTTTCCCATCTTTTCCTCACAAGTCACAATTTCATTTTAGTATTTCATCTCTGACTTTATCGCCATCTCTATTTCTCCCTCTCTCTCTCTCTGTCTCTACCTCTCTCTTTCTCCCACTCTGTCTCTCTCATTCTCTCTCTCTCTTTGCTCTTTGTCACTTTTCTGCCATAACATCTCCTTCCATTCTATTTATCTACCTCTCTCCCTGTCCCTCTCCGTCTCTATGACCCCGTTCTCACTCACTTTGAGAGCGCTCCAGGTTAGACCGCTCCAGAGGAACGGGTCTTGGGGAACGGTTTGCGAGCGTTCACACTCCGAGCAGTTTTTATGGCTCAAACCGCTCCACCAGTCAAAGTGGTCTTGTTGCTATGGCAGCTCAGGTAGGCGGGTCAATTTTTTCGCGCGCGGAATCCAAACCGTATGTACCGTACTGCATGTTTCGCACGCAACGTCACTAGCTCACTTCCGCTCAAAGTACGCTTTCCGTTCACATTGCATGTTAGAGCGCTCTGGAGCGCTCTTAATAAGACCCGCTCCTCAAGACCACCTCGGAAGGTGGACTTCTGGAGCGGTCCAGAAGTCCGCTTCCAGGACCACTTTGAGCGTTCTCACTCACCTAAGAACCGCTCCTGAGGAGCGGGTCTTAGTTAGAGCGCTCCAGAGCGCTCCAACGAAGTGAGTGAGAACGGGGTCTATGTGCGGCCCTCCTCTTCTCATTACGCTACAATCTCTCTTCCTACACACACACTCTCCCTCTTTTCCCTTTCTCCCTCCCTCTGCCACTTGCCACTCAATATCTTCCATTTCTTTATCTCCCTTCCCTCCCATCTCTCCCATGCCCTCCTCTTTTTCCCCAAGACCAGGAAACCTGTATGTTGTTTTTTTCTGTTCGTCTGTCTGTCTGTCTGTCTCTGTCAGTCTGTCTGTCTGTCTTTATCTCTCTCTCTCTTTCTCCCACTATGTCTGTCTCTTCTCTCTCTCTCTTTCTCACCGTAATATCTCGCCGCCTCCTCCATCTCTCACACCCACATCTTTCCACCTCCCTACCACGTACATCACATCACACCACACCGCACCACACCACACCACACCACACCACACCACACTGCACCACACCACACCACACCGCACCGCACCACACCACACCACACCACACCACACCACACCACACCACACCACACCACACCACACCACACCACACCACACCACACCACACCACACCACACCACACCACACCAGGAACCATTCTCGGTTTGAATGACTTCCTACCAGCTATGCAGGATGTGCTACTGTGGTTCCTTGGCGGAAACAAGAGGCTCAAGAATCGGGAAATCCCATCATTCACCCACTAAACCCTCACTCTCTCAGGTAGTCTGGGCAGTGGGCATCCTCAAAGTTTTTCAAATAATGGCAGTAGATATGTCTCCATCAGCTCGAGATTGCCAATTAGCCTGCTATTTTTGATTTGGGTAATAAGCCCAAAGTTACAAATAGTGTCTTCATCAGCTTGAGACTCGACCTTGAAACTCAAAGCTTGAGCTCGAGAAATTAGCTTGAGATATTTTGCTCAGCTTTTGCGCATAGTGCGAGTCTTCGGGCTGGTGAAGATGCACCGGACAAATTGCGGGATATTTGGCAAACTAGCCTAAGATATTTCGGGATGATTATCTCAACCAAATATCCCTCTAGTTGCAACTGCGGGCAGATGAAGGTGCAAATTAGCTAGATAATTTGTGATCAAGATAGTTAAAATAGCGGGCTGTTTGGCAAACTCGAGCTGATGAAGATATACCTTATGTTTTCAAATAATGGCAGTGTGCACTGCTCACTGGCAATGAGCTCTATTTTCTTTAAAAAAAATATCATTATGTGGATTGCCAGGACTGTCAAATCAGACAGACACAAGCGCTATGCAAGAAGTTATCAGTGTTTAATTTTTTTATTTTTATTTGCGACGACATAAAAATAGCCACAATAATATTAATAGTTTTTTCTTATATAGTGCTTTTCAGGACTGCAGGCCCTCTCAAAGCGCTTTACAGATATATCATATATATCAGAAGATTTTACATCAAAAGCCAACTCTCAAAAGCTCTTGGAACTGTCATAGATACCTCTCTAAGTTCAATGACAGCAGGGCCATTAAAAATTAATTGCTAATAGTGATATTGCTGCTTGCATTTTTAGAGCTTCCTCTTTTGCAATAGTCCAGCAACCAAACTATGAGGTCAATAATCTCCATCCATTGTTATCAATAACCGAAACTAATATAATCTTTACGACAGCGGATGAACGGCGGTTGTTGAGTTTCTGATATATTGGAAAGATCGAGACTAAGTGAACAGGCAACCACAAATGCGATATCAAAACCGGATGAGAACATTCAACATTAAAACTTAAATGATGTCGTTTAGCTCTGGGAAGATCAGAAACTCTCTGTAAAGTACTTTGTAGAAGCGTCATTAATGCTGTTCTTCAAATTTAAATGGCTTTGTTTGTTTGTTTCCTGGTTTGCTTGTTTGTTTGTTCATGTGTAAACTGCATTTTACTAAGAAGTCTCTGCTGCTATGATATTTAATCATTTATATGGGTACATGAGCTTGGAAAGTACAGTAATCCATATTTCATTTCCTTAGATCACCACTCTTTACATTATAATATATACACAAATGAAATAAAATTCATATAAAATTGAAAGTTATGAACACAAATCTAAAATAATTCTATTTATACATGTATCTCTTTTAACCCAATACTTCTTTCATTTCATCAAATGGAATTCAATCACATCAAAACTTTAACTGGAACAAACCTATGAACACCAGAGAGTTCGAAATAAAGCAGAGTTCTGGTCATGGAATTACATTGTGAAAGAAACTTTCTAGAAAAAAAAGGAAAGGTTGATTGTAAGGTATTTACTGTGAATTTTTTTGAATAACCAAAATAAGAATAAATTGACCCCGGCCGCCCAGTCCTGCTGAATGCCAAGCACTCAACTCAGAAACGGGTGCATGGGAATATGGGGCTATGGGGCTACATGCACTTGTGGGATGAAATTTAAGTCTAAAATATTTAGCTGCAGTGCTTCTCGTCATACTAAAAAATAAGAGGATACTTTAATAGAAATCCTTTTTTCTTTTTCCAAACTGATAAACACAGAAAACAAGAAAGCTCACAAATCACGTTTCACTTTATACTCAAAGAATAAACTGTACTATTTTGATCAAATTTATCAAATTTTTGATCATTTTGTCGCAATAAATGCATCTTTTTATTAAACAGATCCAAGTTTTCATTACCGGTAGATTGAATTCAATCAAATTGAAATTTAAGCTAGAACCAAGCTATCATCACCAGTGGGCTGGTTGACCCTCATTATCAAGGGTCAAGTAGGACCAATCCCTGATGGGTCATCATCGTTACCAAGGTGACCATTTAGGATCAAAGTCAAGTCCGCTCAAAGGCCAGAATCCTTATTCTAAGGAAGAGCAGTGAACCAGTAATTCAGAAAACAGATCACTAAGACTTTTTTTTAAATCAAACCCAAGGCAATTTCAATATCCTTGTTCGTTACCTATTGCAATGTGTGAACATGACAATCATGTTCTGGAGATTTCAATAGTATTAGAAGGATATTGAAGATATGTTCCAAACTGAAATCTGCAGTTCATCTCCATTGTCCATACTTAGTCCAAAACATGAATTTTCATTGTAACGTGGGAAAGCTCTGCTCTCTAATACCTAGGCTTCAAACTACCCCCCACCCCCCCCCCCCCCCCCAGAGATGCCAACCTCTTGACACACAAAAAACAGACTGAATATCCTAAAAATTCAGATTTTTGAGAGAAAAATTAGATTTTCAAGAAAAGTCAACACTACCACTGGCCCTTTAATTGGCCCCACGTCGGTAAAATGTCAAAAAAGGTTTAAGTGGTTAGAACAGGCAAGTAATGTTTGCTCTGTCATTAACATTTATAGGGGAAATTGTAAAGCTGCCGATTCTGCGTATTTCCCGTCCCTGTTCAACTCTTTTTACAATTTTCAAGAGGCAATATCGTATTATAGTATTTCACTAGTTTTATTGTACTAGATACGATAAAATTGTACTGGTTGGCATCTCTGTCCCCCACCCCCCCCCCCCTCTCACTTGATCAGTGATTACAATCACTGAGTATGCCGATGAGCGATACCCGCCTCGTGTCCCATTATTGTCCCGATCTCCCGATGCTCTACATTTCCTCCATCCCCACTTCTCGAGTCGGCTTTCCAGATCAATTTGGACCAAAGCGGGGTGATTTTTACCATCAGGTGGCAAAGCCCCGGTTGCAAGATAATCATGATGATCATGTTAATAAGTCTTCAATTGAAATTCTGAGTCTGATTGGATTATGGTATCACGTAATTAAAAGGCTGACCAACATCCAAATTAATTAGTGTCAACATGAGCTGGAATGTACTTTGATCTGAAGCCACCCCCCCCCCCTTCCCCCTTCACATCTCACACATACTCGCACACACAAGTTACACAAATATTCTTATCATTTATACATGTAGTACCATTTTTTGTCTCTCTCGCTCTCTCTCTCCATCTTCATTATTTTTCTTTCTCTCTCTATCACTCTCCGTCTGTCTATCTCTGTCTGTCCCCCTCTTTCTCTCTTTTAATATCATTCTCTTTCCCCTCTCTCCTTCTCTTTCTCTCTCTATCACTCTCCGTCTGTCTATCTCTGTCTGTCCCCCTCTTTCTCTCTTTTAATATCATTCTCTTTCCCCTCTCTCCTTCTCTTTCTCTCTCCATCACTCTCCGTCTGTCTATCTCTGTCTGTCCCCCTCTCTCTCTCTCAATATCATTCTCTTTCCCCTCTCTCCTTCTCTTTCTCTCTCCATCACTCTCCGTCTGTCTATCTCTGTCTGTCCCCCTCTTTCTCTCTTTTAATATCATTCTCTTTCCCCTCTCTCCTTCTCTTTCTCTCTCTATCACTCTCCGTCTGTCTATCTCTGTCTGTCCCCCTCTTTCTCTCTTTTAATATCATTCTCTTTCCCCTCTCTCCTTCTCTTTCTCTCTAAATCATTCTAGAGAAAGGTCTGGCTGAGGAGGAGAGGGATGAGACAGAGGAGATCCTGATCGAGAAGATCTGTAAGGTGGCTGGGGAGACCGGGATGCAGCTTGCAGAGAGCGATATCTCGGCTTGCCATCGCCTTGGAAGGAAGGTGGCGGGGAAGAAGCGCGACACCGTCGTGCGCTTTGTCGCCCAACGTAAGCGAGACAAGGTCTACCAGGGGCGTTTCCACTTGAAGGGGAAGGAATCCTTTAGGCAGGTTTTTGTGAACGAAGACCTCACCTCTACTCGCTATGCTGTCTTGATGGCAGCAAAGAAATCTACAGAGGTGAAATCTGTATCAACGAAGGCAGGGAACATCGTCTGCAAAATGAACGATGATACCTTTAAGATAATTTCAACCCCTGACGACTTGTTCGCAGTGGGTTTGGATAATATCGAATACAAAAACTTCAGACTCCGCTTGTTGGAGTAATGTCTCCTCATAATGTCCTTTTTTTCATGATACAAATATTCTAATAATATGTTTGATAACACTGTATCACATTCTTACAAGTTATGTCCAAATTCATTTGATAGTACATTGCCACTTGACGGTAAAAAATCAATTAGTATCTCCCATGTAAATGTACGTTCGCTAAACAAAAATGTTGATTCCTTAAAGTTGTTATATGAAGATTGCGTTAAGTTCAGATTCGATGTAATTGCATTATCAGAAGTATGGAGAGTTTTAGAAAAATCGACCTTGGAAATGGAAGGTTATTTATTGGAGGTAAAGTGCCGGGATGGTAGAGAAAGAGGAGGAGGGGTAGGAGCTTATATTCGTTCTAATTTGAAATATGTCGTGAAAGATTATACAGTGAAGCATACAGAATCAATCTGGTTTGAAATAAACAATGGAGAATTTCAAAAGGTGATGGTAGGTGTTTTATATAGGAAACCAAATACAGATGTTAAAGAGTTTCAAGAAAGTCTTCTCACAGTTTTAGAAGACATTAAAGTCGACAGACGCAATACCATTATAATAGGAGATTTTAATATAAATTCATTAAGTTCAGACGGAACAACAGAAGGGTTTTCAACAGCGATGAAATGCGTAGGAATGGAGCAAAAAATAAAATATCCAACAAGAGTAACCAGTGAGTCTGTAACCTTATTAGACCATATATACACTAATATGAACAAGTATGATAATCACTCGGGTGTTATAGAATGTGATATTTCTGATCACTACCCTGTGTTCATGATTTTAGAAAATCCATGTAATTTGAAGCAGCTGCATTATCCACAAACTGTAACTTACAGATGTTATAAAAACTATGATGTACAAAACTTTAAAGATGACCTTGCTGGGCAAGAATGGCAACATATCAATAGCTGTGAAGATGTTAACATGGCATATTCCATTTTTCTTAATTTGTTTAATAATGTTTGTAATAAACATGCACCAATCAAAGAGAAAAGAAGCTGCAAAGGACGCGCTTATAAGAAACCTTGGATAACCAAATCAATAATGAAGTCTGTTCGAAAAAAATATAAATTGTTTTTAAAAGTAAGGAAATCTAATTTTGATGTAAGTGATGTACAAAAATTTCGGAACTACAGAAATGTATTAACGACTGTTCTTCGCAATGCCAAGAGAAATTATTACAGTGGTTTGCTAGCTGAGAACAGCAATAACACTAGTAAAACGTGGAACATCATAAATGAATTAATATCAGGGAGAAATAAAGGTAACAAAGGTACTAAGGTAGAAAAACTTATAAGGCGTATTAATGGAAATGATAAAGTTCTAACAACCGAATCTGAAATTGCCAATGAATTTAATGATTTCTTTGTAAACATCGGTCCAAATCTAGCATCAGCAATACCAAATGTACCCACATTATTTGAAGATTATTTGAGTAATAGTGTTGAGCAATCCCTTTTTTGGAAACCGGTCACAATGAAGGAAGTTCATGACCACATGTTGGCTCTAGACGAGAAGAAAGCTTGTGGTTACGACAACATTCCAGTACGCCTGATTAAGGATGGTGCATCTATTTTGGCTGAACCATTAAGACATATCTTCAATCTTTCATTGGAAACAGGAAATTTCCCTGATCAAATGAAAATTGCTAAAGTCAGTCCACTGTTTAAGAAAGGTAATAAACATGAAACAGGGAATTATAGACCCATTTCTGTCTTACCAATTCTGGGTAAAGTATTAGAAAAAATAGTTAATGCTCGATTGACCAGTTTTCTAGAAACGCATGACATTTTATATCACCATCAGTACGGATTTAGGAAAAAGTATAGTACTAAATTATCATTAATTAATCTTATGAATACGGTATTGAAAAGTATAGACGAAGGATGTGTTACGCTTGGTGTGTTTCTTGACTTTCAAAAGGCTTTTGACACAATAAACCATAACATATTATTTAAAAAGCTATCACATTATGGCATCCGAGGACATGCACTGAAATGGCTCGAAAGCTATCTTAGTGACAGAATGCAGTTTGTGAAATACAAAGAGTCATCATCAGAAAGTAGATATATCAAATGCGGTGTACCACAAGGTTCTGTCTTAGGACCAACTCTGTTTTTAATCTATATAAATGACTTGCCAACTGTGACAAATTATTTCAATTTCAGACTATTTGCAGATGATTCTAATATTTTTCATACTTTTCCCAAAGGTGTAGATCAAATAGATGAGTGTGAAGTAAATGAAAATTTAAAATCCATACAGAATTGGTGCACTGCAAATAAGCTTACTATCAATGCGTCAAAAACCAATTTCATGTTCTTCAGTAGTCGTAGAAGAAAGGCTGTGCTTAAAGGGAGATTAAAAATATCTGGGGCAGAATTAAGAGAAGTGGAGGAAGCGACATTTGTTGGCATTACCATTGACAGACATTTTACATGGAATTCACATATAAAATCTGTTAATGACTGTATACGGAGAAAGGTCGGCATCCTCTTTAAATTACGGCACTTTGTCCCTAAACATATATTGATACTGTTGTATAAAGCTCTTATACAGCCACATATTACATATGGCATCGAGGTTTGGGGTAGTACTTATAAATCACACTTGAATTGTATATTTTATACTCAAAAGATGGCTGTACGTGCTATAACTTTCAAGCCACATCGTTCTCATACTAATGCACTGTTTCATGACCTCAAATTGTTGAATGTTTTTAAATTGCATAAATTATCTATTTGTACTTTTGTGTTTGATTTGATAAATGAACGATTACCTCATTCCTTAAAACATTATTGCAGTATGATACAACATGAATATTCCACAAGACAAAAAACGGGTCGACAATTACGTCTTCCTTTATTCAAAACAGACCAAGGAAAGTTTTCTGTTTCGTTTGTTGGAAGTAATTTTTGGAATATGCTTCCTACTGATCTAAGAATTGAGAGATCAAGAACCTCTTTTCGTAAAAAACTTACAAAATTACTCTTAAGTGAAAACCACGAATCATAACCTCGTAACTATATAGTTGTATATAGTAACCAGTCTCATTTTAATATTATACACAAAATTATTTATAAGATTTGGAAACCCATCATATATTTTTAAATTAACTTTATTTTAGGCTTTAGATAACGAGAGTCAGACTCGACTAGCACATGTGCTATTTTTGACTCTATTTTACCATCGATCACAAACTCATTGTAAATAGTCATTTATTGTTTTACTCTTGAAGCAAAGTTTACTTTATCTTTCTCATAATGTACATGTATATCGCTGTAGAACATGTATTTTTTTATAATTCATGTCATGCATTTATGTTATATTGACATTGTCATTGTACATTTATCTTTTGTTTCAATGTTTTCAATGGTGGTGAATAAATAAATTCAATTCAAAAAATTCAATTCAATCTCTCTAAATTTCTCTCAAAGATTATTTTTGATTTACTGGCATCATTGACATTTTTTAATGTTTATTTACACCTTGTGCATACGTGATTTAGGTCTGTATATCCCTAGGACAAAAATATTCACCAGTACTTTACTTTTATACCAAGAAAATTAACCATAGATACTTTCTCTCTATCAGATATTTGGACTGAAATTTGGGCAAAAACAAAGACTCTTTACCTATATTCTCACCTTCAGTAATTGAGTACATATGCAGGAGCGTGCTTGAAATTCTGTTTTCCACGAAAAAGTGAAATTCTTAATGGCTGAACTCCAGACATCATGTAAACACACTGTCTACCATTTATGGTTATCCAGTAAACATTATGCAGTGCAGTTCCCATGTTTGTTCATTCCTCTTTACATGAATAACAGACATAGCTGGTGAATTGTCAAATGTCATTACTTGACCCCCACATGAATATGAATTCATAACAAACATACAGGCCTGTTTCCAATTAAACATAATGAATCACACATGATTTTGTTGATGTAATTATACCTACTTTTCGATATCTCTCTCTCTCTCTCTCTCTCTCTCTCTCTCTCGCTCTGCTTTTTCTCTTCCACTATCACTTTTTCTTCCTTTCCTGTTTGTATTTCTCTATCTTTCCCTCTCTTCCTATATTCTCTTCTTTTATCCCTCTCTCTCTCTCTCTTTCTCTTCTTTTTCTCCTCCACTCTCACTTTTTCTTCCTTTCTTATGTTTGTATTTCACTTTCTTTCACTCTCTCTGTAGACTCCATCTTTCTCTCTCTCTCTCTCTCTCTCTCTTACATAATACTTTCTCTCTCCCTCTCTCTTACATATACTTTCTCTCTCTCTCTCTCTCTCTCTCTCTCTCTTACATATACTTTCTCTCTCTCTTTCTTTCTTCCTTTCCCTATCCCTCCAATTTGTTCTGTTTTATATCCGTATCTCCCTTTCTCTATCCCTCCATTCTCCCTTGTCTACTTCTTGTCTCTCTTTGTCTTTCTCTGACACTGTGTTTCTCCATGCATTCTGCCTCTCTGCCGCCCCAAATATCTCTCAAATGTACTCAAAAGAAATAGAAAGGTAAAAGTGTTAAAGGTATTACAAAGTTTTGGTATGGGGTCATGAATTTGGTTCAAATTAACATATTGGAAGCATATGCGTTCCTACAATATACATTGATCGTTGTCGCGGTTGAAATCGAGTCTAAAGATATGAAATTATAAATAATGAACTCTTTATGTTGTATAGCTCCCTCTCACGGTCAAGATATTAATTTAGCTATGAAACAATGTTTCTTGACTAAAATCGACCGATTAGCTATTCCCGTTTGGAAATTATACATCCCAACTACATATTCTGAGATTTTCATAGTCGCAGCTACCATTGTACGGCCATAGGCGCTATCTGAAATTTATCAAAATTTACCGGGAGCACCTGTAAATTTTTATATTCAATTTTTCTCGAAAACAGAAGTGTTTTAGGAGCTAATTTTTTGAGTGCTTATAATACATCCACAAGGGCATCCAAATATATCAAAATTGTAAAGATTCACTATCAACCCAAATTTCAAAATTTCCCAAAACTTTGTATTACCTTTAAGAAAAACTGCTCAAAGAAAGAGAGAAAGTTTCAAGAAGAAAACAGCAAACTATGGACCAACATGTATGTGAATGGATGAGTTACAAAGTAATAGAGAACATGAAATAAAAACTAGTATAAAAAGAAAATCAGACAAATCATACATTCTGACAAGCTCTGAATATTTTTACCTAACCCCCCCCCCCCCCAAAAAAAAAAAAAAATATATATATATATCATCTTCCATCTTTCATCTCATTATACAAAATTTATTTCAAAACTACATGAGAACCAAAACTAGAATGTTTTTGACCCAGACCCTTGAGGTGATACAAGGATGTTAGTGACAGATAAGAAGCAGTCACGGTTGATAATGTAAATAATGTCATAAAATAAAAATACAAAGCAAAGATAATTCCATCTGGATGACCCTTGAACTTGACCTATGACCTTTTCCTTGTTTGTATGTGATGAATTTCATAACAAGTACAAGGTGAAGAGACATGCAGTATGTGATAATGAAGATGGAGACATTTTTATGGAATATGGTGGCTATAAAATTGGGCAGGACAAATTTTGAATTGTGTTCTTTGTTTTATTGATTCGACACTCCCTTTCTTTCCTTCTATTTACCTATTTTTTTCGTTGTTATATTTAATGTTCCAAACTGTTATAATGAGTATGGAGACATAATTAAGGATATCCATATTTGGTCTGGAACGTTTTCAAGTAAACAACCTTTCTCACACAATTTTAATGCCCCTTAACTTTCTCTCACTTCCCTTTTATTTACCAGTGTCGCTGCTAAGACTTCCCCGGTTACTATGGCAATCTAAAATATAATTACTTTCATATTGCTACTTCAATATATTTTATGCTGCAATGACCTTTGACTTTTTTCACTTTATCCACACCTGATTCATTGTATCGTTTCTCAGCAAAAATCACTGTTGAAGCTAGCAGTTCTATCTTTTCTTTCTATCTTTCGTTCTACCTCCCTCTCCCTCTCCCCTCCCCCCCCCCCCTCTCTTTTCCCTCTCTCTCTCTCTCTCTCTCTCTCTCTCTTTACTATACCTATCTTTCATTCCACTCATATATCCATACATCATGATCATAGACCTGTTCTCACTCACTTCGTTGGAGCGCTCTAACTAAGACCCGTTCCTCAGGAGCGGTTCTTAGGTGAGTGAGAACGGTCAAAGTGGTCCAGGAAGTGGACTTCTGGACCGCTCCAGAAGACCACCTTCCGAGGTGGTCTTGAGGAGCGGGTCTTATTAAGAGCGGTTTGGAGCGCTCTAACGTGCAATGTGAACGGAAAGCGTACTTTGAACGGAAGTGAGCTAGTGACCTTCAGTGCGAAACATGTAGTACAATACATACGGTTTGTATTCCGCGCGCGAAAAAATTGATCTGCTGACCTGAGTTGCCATAGCAACAAGACCACTTTGACTCGTGGAGCGGTTTGAGCCATAAAAAACTGCTCGGAGTGTGTACGCTTGCAAACCGTTCCTCAAGACCCGTTTCTCTGGAGCGGTCTAACTAAGACCACTTTCAAAGTGAGTGAGAACGGGGTCTAAAGTTTCAGAATCGAAAGTGTGCAATACGAGAAACAACATACAGATATATGACATCCATCCATGATGATCATTTCACTCAAGAATGTGACCTTGTGATGTCATTGTGACCCCAGAGAACCTGTGAAAGCTCCAAACCCTTGTTTATCAATAACCGTGGCAACCACGAGCGGGCGCTGAGAAAGAAAATTTGGTAAGGAATTCCAGGGTTTTGGTTTTCGGAATACTACTCATACTTGTGTCCGGTCCAATATCTACAACAAACTCTTGATGGTTGACATTGTATTTGAAATGATCTTTAATTGGTTGCATGGCCTTGGGTTGGGATAACACATTTCTTACTTCTGCCAACCCCCTCCCCCCCCCCCCCTCCCCAATTTGCTTTTCTTGCCATATCTTTCCTTTTCTTTTTGTCATGTTTCATACCATGTCCAGGGTTTGGGGTTTTCCACATACATACGTGCATCCTGCATGTCCAATCTTCGGAACAGGATTCAAGTCCAAGTGACATTTTATTTATATTATCATACATTTCAATGACCACTGGAAAGATAAGTGTAGTAAGTCTGAACCTAATCCTTTGAACTAAGTTTTGACTCTATGATTGATTTGATGAACTTCATATGATCAGGAACACAACTGTTGAACCACCCTGACAAGTCTTTAGACTTACTGAGCGTCACCATAGGTAGTTCAGGTCATAATTACTTGAGTGGGCCGGGAGAGCCAGGGACAACTAAACAAAATTCCACAATTACATTATGAGGTACATTTTTCCATCTTATATCATTCATCATTGAGACCTTGACAGTCATGTCTGACGATTCTTATCAATAATGACATCTGTGTGAATACTTTATCCCACAGGAAACGTAGACTTATGTCACGTTACAACATTTATTCTTCCATAGATCTTTTCCCAATTCCTCGCTGCATCCAATACAGGATGTTGTTCATTCCACAAGTACACAATTAATCATATTTTGTAACAAATTTGAAATCTAATTAGTGTTTCACAGATACCTTACTATCCCCTGCAAGGTCATTAAGTATTATGAGAAGGGTCGAAATAGACTCACAAGTTGTTAATTTCACAAGTACACAATTAATCATATTTTGTAACAAATTTGAAATCTAATTAGTGTTTCACAGATACCTTACTATCCCCTGCAAGGTCATTAAGTATTATGAGAAGGGTCATAATAGACTCGAAAGTTGTTCATTTCACAAGTACACAATTAATCATATTTTGTAACAAATTTGAAATCTAATTAGTGTTTCACAGATACCTTACTATCCCCTGCAAGGTCATCATTAAGTATTATGAGAAGGGTCGAAATAGACTCGAAAGTTTCACAAATTGGAAGTGCTAATGACAGTATATAAAGAAACAATCAGATTTTTCTAAAGGTCTAAGTGAATCAGCTTTTCCTAAAATTAGCACCAATTATTATTTTCCTCTCTAACATAGTTTTGATGAAGAAAAAAATGTTTATTATCATGTTTAAATTTACACCAAAAATTCAACAAGAAATTGCAAATTTAGAGACTTCAATGATTATTTATTTTATTAAATTGCTCTTCTTCATGAACGGCACAATGTACTGCAACATAAATGGATTAAAATTTTCCAGCGATTTTTACATTTCTGCTCATGCATGGATCAAAAGAAGACACTAAACTGCTGAAGGCCTTCAAGTATGTTCTGTTAAGATTTGGATGCCTTTAATTAAAAATGCAATGCAATTAAAATGTGAATGTATTCGAAAAAACAAGCATTCTGATGAAAAACAGAGGCACTTCCTTGAGTTTAAGAAGAATATAAAAAAATGATTAAAAACAGAGCTAAATGACAAGAAAGCCAGAGAGTTTCCGCTGACTGGAAGGACGACAAGTCGCAGGTTCTGTTTCCGGATGCTTCACAATTCTGGGCAGCGAGCTCTAGCTGTCAGACACAGCAGAGGAAACAGGTACAGATGCCAACGTATTGATGACTCCCGCATCAAAACGCTCTCACATCAGTCTGACACAACAATCAGTTGGAGATGGTCCCAAATTCCTTTTCTTTCGTTCTTTCCAGCTTTTATTTCTATCTCTTGAATCTCGATCTTCACCTATCTTTTGCTGATTAAAGTTGCCATCATATCGATGACTCCTCCATCAAAAAATCACTCACATATCTGACACACCACTCAGTTGGAGACAGTTACAATTCCCTTCTCTCTCCCTTTCCATCTTTTCTCAAGTTTCTCTCTATTTCCTTATGTTTCAATGGTTAACCCGGTCCCTGCTGTGCTCCGCGTGGAGCCGTGCAGGAGTCATGGAAGGAAGGTTTCGGTTTGCGGTGTTTGGTGTTTCTCCTGTGGTGCTTCTGATACCCTGCAGGAGTACAACAGCTCTACGGGATGGGTTCAACATCCGGAGGAGCAGAAATGCCCAGACCGGACGTCCGTTACCCCGGACACCTAATGGTGTGGTAGAGATGGGTGTGTATGCATAGCAGATCAGTGACGTTTCTAAGCAACGCATCTTCCAAGTAATAGAATTATATAACATCGTGTGTAAGTTGATTAGCCTGAAGTCACAGTTTCTTTTTGAATAAATATACTGAGAGCCAGAATTTTTTTAAAGATAAAGTTGAGTTCTGGTCATGTGATTGCATTGTGAAAGAAACAAGAGTGGAATCGATCAGAAAAGGCTGATCATCTAGCATATAAGTATTGGTGAGTTGTACTGCAAGGTTCTGGAATCATCAAAATGATAAGAAATTTGGCCCAGTCTTGGCAACTACACAAACATGTGACACAAAAATCTGTCCCAATTTTTATGCTGTTACATGCCATATTTAGAATATTAAGGCATTTAAGAAACCATGCTTTTAAGGGAACATTTTTAATCTGATGTTCTTCCACACTTGCATAAAAAACAATGATAACGCTCACAAATTATTTTTCACCTCTTCCCAGAACTCAACCTTTTAACTGAATATTGACACCCTTCTGGCTTTCATTAAAAATCTGCTAAGTAATTAATAACACATCATATCTACATGAAGTAATTTTTTTGTGGAAATAATTCATTTGCTGAGAGCCAAAAAGGCATTAACTAATACTTAAAGAGAAGGTTGAGTTCTGGGAAGAGGTGAAAAATAATTTGTGAGCATTACTCATTCTTATTATGCAAGTGTGGAAGAACATCAGTTAAGACAAGTTCCCTGAAAAGCATGGCTCTTCAAATGCCTTCATATTCTAAATATGTCATGTAACATCGTAAAACTCGGGGTGGGATTTTTACGCCACGTGTTCGTGTAGTCCCATATACATCTTTCTGTGTACAGTTTTTGTAACTTCGAAGACTTGGCCACATTTCATACCATTTTGATGATTCCAGAACCTTGCAATACACACAAATTCTTATATGCTAGATGATCAACCTTTCTGGTCGATTCCACACCGTTTCTTTCACAATGCAATCGCATGACCAGAACTCAACTTCATCTTTAAAGGTAATACAAAGTTTTTGGAAATTTTGAAAATTTGGTGGATAGTGATTCTTTACCATTTTGATATATTTGGATGCCCCTGTGGATGTATTATAAGCACTAACAAATTTAGCCTCTAAAACACTTCTGCTTTCCAGAAGAATTGAATACAAAAATTTACCGGTGCTCCCGGTAAATTTTGATAAATTTCCAATAGCGCCTACGGCCGTACAATGGTAGCTGCGAACATGAACATTTCTGAATATGTAGTTGTAATATATAATTTCCAAACGGGAATAGCTAATCGGTCGATTTTAGTCAAGAAACATCGTTTTATAGCTTAATTAATATCTTGACCTTGAGAGGGAGCTATACAACAAAAAGGGTTTATTATTTATAATTTCATAACTTTAGACTCGATTTCAACCGCGATAACGATCACCGAATATTGTAGGATCCCATACGCTTCCAATATGTTCATTTGAACCAAATTCATGACCCCTAACCAAAACTTTGTATTACCTTTAAAGGTAAAGACCAGTAATGGTCATGCGATTGCATTGTGAAAGAAACGTTGTGGAATTGATCAGAAAAGGTCGATCATCTAGCATCTAGCATCTGCAAGGTTCTGGAATCATCAAAATGATAAGAAATTTGGCTCATTCTTCGTAAAGTTACAAGCACTATACACAGAAAGATGTATATGGGACTACCCTATCTCTCTCACCAGACCATGAGAGAAATAAATTTACCAAATATATGAATTAGTAGGCGGTTTCCCGGCAAATTTTTTATCATCATGTATTAGTCAAAACATATTCTTTCACATGATTGGTAATGAGAGCTTCCATTTCATTTTTTGAAATTGGGGCGTTTCCAATGCTGGTCTTTACCTTTAACTGAATATTGACACCCTTCTGGCTTTCATTAAAAATCTGCTAAGTAATAACACATCATATCTACATGAAGTAATTTTTGGGTGGACATAATTCATTTGCTGAGAGCCAAAAAGGTATAAACTAATATTTAACAAAGAATTACTGCCCTTCTGGGCAGAGCGGGAGAAACACAGTGTACGAGAGAGACAAATGGGGCCAAGAAGTAGACAAGGGAGAATAGAACAGAGAGAGAGAGAGGGAGAGAGAGTCGAGAGGGAGAGAGAATTTATAGAGAGAAGGAAAGAAAGACAAAAACAAAGGATTAATGCCTTTCTGGCTCTGATTATACAAAATATAGAGGAGTGGGAGTCAAAGAGGCTGTTCACACCGCAATGAGATAGCGCGGTCTATCGTAGCACCCCTTTTTTTCTAGCGCGCGCTAAACCGCGCTCTCTCTCGTGGACCACCCTCAAGAGGTGCTCCGGTGGCACGCCGTTTTGGCTCGCCGTGGCTCGCTGTTGGGCGGACCGAAACGACGTTGTACCTTCCAAACCACAGAGATAGCGCGGTCTAGCGCGCGCTATCTCTGCCGGTGTGAACAGCCTCAAAGAGTCATGTCTTAATAGAAAACAAGGGATTATCAAAATAATGTTGATATGTTTATCAATGGTTATTAGGCAACAAAATATTGCTAAATTTGTATCCAAAATCATTTCCAACAAAACGCTGTTAACTGGGGTCATTTCCAGATTACGTGCAAGATAACATGCCTCATTTATTTTTCACATTAAAACCAATATGTACGTCACCAAAAACCAGAGGACAAAGATAACCGGGTAGGATATTACAACAGTTATTTCCGCTTATGAATGAACAATACAGCAATAAATCAAAGACTTGACTTCGATAACAAAATGCCAATAACCCTAATCACACTAGAAATTTACCATCTCTTTCAAAATATCATCTATAATCCTGATTAAAACCTGATATATGTTTATCTCATTATTGTATATATTAATCTGCTGAGATATTTTAATAATAATAGCCACTTACATAGTAGCACTTACATCCACACTTGGTGCTCAGGACGCCAAGACATTATTACCCTGGTTGAAGGCAAGCCGAGGTACCCATTTAAGCCTGGGTGAAGAGTGGCAAATGTAGATTAACGTTTTGCCAAAGGACATTAGTCTTGGGCTTGAATTTGAACCCTGTATCTTGTGATCTACAGTTTGGTGACTTAACCACTAACCACAACACCTCCTGTGAAAGGAAAGGCATGTCTAACCTTTGTATTAATATATTAAATAATGCAATACACAACATTTTGCTGAAACTGAAAGCAGTAAAATCGGAACAGACTATCACTATTGCACAGACTTTTACTATTGCACAGACTTTCGAGATATCATCTCAAGGGCAATTTTCTATCATACATTCATGTAGATCATGTTTGGATTACATAATAAGTCATTGTAATGTTTGCACATTCCAAGATGTAATGGACAGGGCAACTGAAAATGCAGCAGATAGATTTTTCAAAAGTCTTTAATAGTGAAGGTGTTGATTATGCAAATGTAAATTTTGAGACCAATTAGCATTCAGCAACATCGTAGAATCTCACATTGGTGTACTGGTCATATCAATGTCAGATAACTCTACTATTTGTTTGAACATAAGGATGTAATGACTTTTAGCCTTCACCTTTGTTGCACGTCATGGAAAGCAACTTCAAAAGCCTGCTCAATCAAAATATTCGGAAATGTTACATTTTTGTTATCATAACCCAATGCCTGCTGGAACCATATGATCTCTGTATTGATTCCATGGTGCTTAGAAAATTCATATGTCACAGGGTTAAATAATGTAAAATATGAATAGTATGTGTATATAATGAGAAACCGTCACCTTTGCAACTACCTAAAATATTAATGGATGTGTAAAGAATCTTGGGGCGCGTTCATGCTTGATTTTGAAGGTAGAATGAGCGATCTGAAACGCTCATCGTAAACGCTCATCGTGATCGCAGTTCCACGGTGTACTGTTCATGCTAACTTCTCTGGCTCCTCAAGGAAATTCTCCCTGTGTGGCCCTAATTGGTCTTCCAGCTGGATTCGCAAACCTTCACTGTGCATGCTACGTAGACCCACTAGAGGTCAGGGCGTTGACCCCATTTAAACGCGTTTACAAATTGTAAACGCATCTTTTTGTGAGTTTACGATCGAGGATCGTGATCGCCGTTTTTCGGTGATTCTACAAAAGTGAGCTAAGACGCAACCGTGTTTTAAACTAAACGCGTAACAGATGCCTGATTCTGGCCAGAAAAAGTGAAGCATGAACACGCCCTTAGATTAAAATGATTCTCAACTGTATACATACAATGATTTATCACTGACTGTGGCAAAAGGTCAGGGTATTGTATGGCGGAGGCATATTTCAATACTAAAGAGAGCAATAAATTTAACCGTAGGAGGAAGTTTCATTTTGTCTCTTTATACTTATAGGCTTTATTGGTTAGATGGGTGTCCACCCACATATTAAGGAATAATTATTAACTACCCTTGTTAACTCTCCTGCTAACATTTTGGCTATTAATTTTACCTCTCTTCTTCTACATTTATTTCTTAGAATTCTTATTCAGCATCTTTATTTATCTTTATCCCTTTATCGTCCAGTATCTTGGACTTATTTTATGATTTCTTCCGCCCCCCCCCCCCCATTGAAGACAAAAACAATGTCCTGTCTTCCTCCTCCCTTTCCTCCCCTTCCCCTTCTCGTTCTTATCCTCCATCACATTTATGTTCATCATCTTCTTCATCACCTCTATCTACCTCACCTCCCAAACCGCCCCTCATCCTATGATAACCCACTCTCTCCGTTTCCCCCCCCCCTCCCCCTCCCCCTCTCTCTCTCTCCCCTCCCCCCCCCCTCCCCCCTCTCTCTCTCTCTCCCCTCCTCCCTCCCTCCCTCCTCCTCCTCCTCCTCCTCCTCATCATCATCATCTAATCTCCTAATCCTCTTTCAGTCTATCCCCTCTGCCCCTCCCCTCCTGCATGCACCCCTCTTAATCCAACACGAGGACAAGGGCACGGTCATCACCGTTCTCCTCCTCCTCCTCCTCCTCGTCCTCACTCCCCCCCCCCCTCCTCCCCATCATCTAATCTCCTAGTCCTCTTTCAGTCTATCCCCTCTGCCCCTTCCCTCCTGCACCGCTCTTAATCCAACACGAGGACAAGTGCACGGTCATCATTCAAGAAGCATGACTCATCGAGAGGGTGCATGTGTATTGTGTAATGTCACCAAGCCCTGTAATCATCGCGATAATACATGCTTTATTGATCGATTGAGCCCATAGTGTATGTGCTCAACATGACGGCATAACAGATGACTAATTCTACAACAATTTCAAGTCTTTCTTCCATCCCATTCAACAATTCCATAATGTCTGGTAACAATCAGATAATAGATATGATATCAAAGGCATCCGAATCAAACATCTTTTCATCCAGTCCCGTCTACAGACTGATTTATTATAGGCCTGGGAAATCCAAAGGTATTTATCTACCATTTGGGAACAATATATCTCATGCTGTTGCCGACATACAGATTCAAATGTCTAGGTTTTTGTTGATATAAATGGAATCATACAAGTTTATTTATCCCCCAGTATTCAATAATGACAGTAGGCAAACAAAGAAACTGAACATGACAATTATAATTTTCAAAAACGTACATTAAGGACACCTCTCTCATGAACATGATTCATGACTAATAAAGTTTGCCTTACACCACATTGCCATATTGTAGAAACCTAATACTTTCCATTCTTGATTCCTTCCCAATCTAATACATTAAAGGCATCGGTAGGGTCCATGGTTTAACAATGTTAAATCTGAGATGCACGGCCCTACGTGTTATCAGTGTCTGTGATATGGTGTTATAGTGAAGCCCTAAAAAATTGCGCTTCAAAATGATCAAGAAGTGCCTCAAAAAAGTAAAAATCTTTGAGTGACCGGTTTTACCATCCTCATTTTCCCCAATAGACTATGTTATGAAAACCGTTTGGCACATGCAAAATTTGATTTTGATTTTCAATCATAAATATCTTGATAATCAGACAGGCGATCGGCTTGTAAAAGTCATGGGGTTCCTGACTGACCTAAAGGTTTATAATTGTCATTGCAGCATTTTTTTTCTCCCACTCTGTATCTCCTGTTTTTATTACCATTTATATCATATTTCATAATAAATTCAATTAATTTTCTTTTAAAAATATATTTATTTCAAATAATTTCTTTCTTTAATCCTCCATTGGTTCATTCAGGTTACTAAAATGACTTCCTGTCAACAAAAAAGAGGGAAAGAGATTCATTTGCCCTCCTGAAGTAACAACAGTACTTGTGAGAGAATATGACATCGCATGCTCTCCCAGCAGCGCTTGAACCACTCTGCATGTGCAAGAAATAATCTCAAAAGCACATCACATGTGAATGATAAACAGCAGCACATAAACATAATCAATTATGATCCAAATAATGAAATGATAATGTGAGAACATCCATTTTGGATTTATGAATTACAGTATTTTTAGCTTCGCCCAAGGGGTTTCGAGCTCGAGCTCGAAGCAAAGAGGGAAAGAAGAAAAAATCTCTCGGCATAAATAGAGAGAGAGAAACGTGATCCATATGTTTGTGATTTCTCTAATTCGGTGTGAAGTTCAAGCTGACGACGAGGTAACCTGTTGCTTGATGGGAAGGGAACTGTTGCTTGATGGGATGGGAAGTGTTGAATTATGGGAGACAGGGATGCTTCAGGCTCTAAAGGTGTGAGCAGAGGTCTGGGTTCAAAAGGTGTATTCACACAAACACACATACATAAAATGTGTGATTATAGAATTGGGATTAAAGATAAAGACCAGTTATGGTCATGCCATTGCATTGTGAAAGAAATGTTGTGGAATCGATCAGAAAAGGTTGATCATCTAGAATATAAGTATTGGTGTGTACTACAAGGTTCTGGAATCATCAAAATGATAAGAAATTTGGCCCAGTCTTGATAAAGTTACAAGCACTGTACACAGAAAGATGTATATGGGACTACCTCCACAAGTGCGCGACACGTGCATTATATCTATCAGGTCCAAATAGATATAATAATTTACCAAGTATATCAATTAGTAAGTGGTTTCTCTGAAAAATGTGTATGATCACGTATTAGTCAAAACATATTCTTTCACATGATTGGTAATAAGAGCTTCCATTTCATATTTTGAGAGGGGGCGTTTCCAAAACTGGTCTTTACCTTTAAATTTGGGGGCATTTCACACAAGTATAGGCCTAAACAATACACATTACAATAGTTTTGCCTATAAACAAAGCATTGTAGGTATACAGCCTTGAACACCCCCCTCCCCAAATGAAAAAAAATCAACCAACTTTAAGGTTCACAAAAAACACACATCAAGATCAAGTTATATTTGTTTCACATTTCACAAAAAATTTAGACATACATATGAAATAAAAAATTATACAATTCATGTAGTATATATGAGCATGTTTCAATGATTCTCAATTCATATAATACATTAAGTAGAATGTGAGGAGCCTATTAAAAAGCAGTGCTTGTATAGTATAGGTTCCTGGTAAGAAGAGATATTTAAACTGTCATTCAAATATGTACTGATATTTCTCAATCTCACCTCTCACTAATTGCTCTGTGATAAAATATTGCAAAAACCAATGAGTACGGTAACTGAACAATTCGCAGTATCAGAAAGCATTGCTTACAGTAAAATAAACATCATGTCATTTCCTCTAACTAAACCATTTGAATTTCAACAAATCCTTATGTTTATAATTCATATCAATATGCCTATAAACTTTGGGTTCAACAATTTGCATGAAATGTCAGTGAAAAGTAAAAATGTGGGCACTGCACATGGAAGAGGATGACGTATAAATAGCCTTATATTGTTACCATAGCTACCACCAACTATCTATGTTGCTTAGCTCCACCTTCATCTATAAACAACATCTGTATCAAAACCATGACATTCATAAAGAAAACTGGATTAATATTTCATTTGCTGAAAGCTAGAAGGGTGTTAACTCGTAAATGTTTACACATCTAATGCTCTTCTGGCTCCGAACAGATGATAAGACGTTAGGGATGTAGGTGTGAGGCTATGGTTCAGTGGAATTGCGTGATTCGGTGGGGAAAGTAGAGAATTATCCCCATGCCGGCTTGAGGCACTGGAAGTCATTGACTGTATGGTCATAAGTCATTAGAGGGCATGCGAGGGTATGTATGATGTACAACCAAGGGGTGCATTCAGAATTCAATAAAGGGATGGGGGCTGGGGCAACATTTCAAAAGAGACATCTGTGACAAGTAAATGTCAAAATTAAAAATTAAATTCAAGAATCATCAAAAATTGAAACATAAAAGTTATCACAATAGTTAGGTCTTGATTTACCAAAAAAATAGTATCTTACTGTATATTAAACAAAATGCTTATCATAGTTTTGTATTATTCAAGTACCTTGTTGTATAAAAACAAATGTAAAGGGACAATGAACTCTCCCCACATATACATGTAAGTGCCAAAGGTTTCTAACAAGCTAAGAAACGTGTTTTTGTCACATTTTCAAGTGCCTTCTTGCATTTTGTATTAAATAAAGGGGCACACAAAAAAAAACACAATTTGAAGGGCACATTTGTGTGTACTTAACATACGTTAGATTTGGTTTCAAGAGGGGGGCCCCCAACCCCCTGACCCCTGGATCCATCAATGTTTGTGAACTTGTCATACTTGATGGATTACCCAGAAAGTTGAACATCCTTCTCACACGGCTGGTTCACATTTATAAGTAAGTAAGCCCAAACCAAGACTAAAATTCAAACTGTTGTGATAAAAACTAAAAAACACTTTTTGAGTTTGAGTTTTGCTCACATTAAATCTCTTTAAATGCATTTTTTTTTTTAATAAGGTGGTGGAAGGAAAATAATTCATTTTCTTTAGTTGAAGGGGAAATTTCCCTTCATTACTATGTTTTCCATGATCCAACTGGCATATATCAAACAGGCTAAAACATACAAACGAGCCCAAAAAACTCTGTCTAAAATAAATTACTTTCCTAGGTTATCTGACTTTCACCACAGATATATTTTGATCCTGATATAGCATGACAGCCCAAAATAATTAAACAAATAAATGTTATGGGGATCTGCTTTTATTTCTCTCTCTTCACTCTTGTTTACCCCTCTATCTTTCCATCTCTTTTATATATTTATATATATATATATATATATGCATAGCTTTATTCTACATAATATCCCATTATACTCCTCTATATCAATTCATCCATTTATCAAACCGTCCATTTATCGATCTATCCATTTATCGATCTATCCATTTATCGATCTTCCTTTCCTAATTTCTATCTATTTCACTATCTCTTTCTAGTTTCTACGTACATTTAGACCACTCCCCTTTCTTTATCTAATTCTGTCTGTCCAGTTGTTCAAAACACACAAGAAAGGGAAGTCTACCGTCACCCTCTCAACATATGAGGTAGATTTTGGAGGGAACAAGAAGGGTAACAAACAAAATAAAATCCTAAAGTCTTGCACCTGGTATTTTTCTGCTTTTGAAGCAGAAATGAGTCATCCCCAAATTCCAAAGACCAAAAAGAGAAACGGACTGAGTCGAAGTTCACTCGCTTTGTCTCTTCGTGTCAGCATGGGGCAATCACAACCATTTTTGTCAGCACTGACAAGTGTGGCGATGATCCTTCCGGGAGGGACCGGGACGGAGTGAAAAATCTGATCTCGCATCAAAATATTGATGTAAGAAATCATTTACTTAGTTGGCGGAGTGGAGAGCAACAAAGGCATCACTCATCAACTCTTTTCTGTCTCAGCTTCTTGTATGTCTGTTCACATTACTAAGCTCTCCACTCCTTCCTCCTACCTCCCCTATCTTTCTTCTTCCTTCTTTTCTTTTGCTTTCTCTTCCTCTCCCCCTCTCTTCAAAATTAACTCCCTATTTATCAGAAATATCAGGGAAATGGTGATTGCAAAAACATCCCCATTATACTGACTTCATGAAGGCTTCTTTGGTAAATTATATTATATACCTCACTTAAGTAATCCAGCCATCTGATTGGTCGAAATTGCATTCATAAACTTCAACTGTTCCTGTAAAATTCCCGGTAACCATGCTTAAAACATTTAATATTTTTAATAACCATGGTTATTAAAAAAATAGGTCAGTCTCCATGGTTACCCCATAGGTTTACATGTTAAAAAATGGTTTGAGCGATGGAGGATACCGTATGTGTGCGAATAATTGGTCGGTAATTTCAATACAATTGAATCTCGATCGATCTTACCGACAATTTTATCTTGCATTGTTGACATGAAGACGAAAATAAACTTCCAAAAACAAAAAAACAACATCTGCCGATAGATCTTGATCTAAGTTCGTGCCAATATGCTTTGCAAAAGTAAAAGAAGAGTCCGTATATGGAGCTTTTGCGAAGCATTCATCACACGCGAAGCCGGTTTCAATCCATTTTAATGTATATATCGTACAAAACTGCCAAGCATGTTAATAGCGCGCGATGGTCGAGAGGTCTGAGGCGCTGACTTTAGATACATCACCTTTTGTACGCAAGAGTTCGAATCTCATCTTCGACCCCAAAAAAAAGTATTTTTTATTTTTTATTTTTTAGTCTATTTTTTTCGGCATATAAAAGTATTAATGACTGCTTTAATATTCGAGAAATAGTTGTTTTTATACGCTCTCGGGAAGGTTATTCCCCTCGGCACGCCTCGGGTAATAGCACAATTCTAACCTTCCCTTGAGCGTATAAAAACAACTATTTCTCTCAAAGCAGTCATTAATACTATACTATTTATTGGATTTGACTAGGAGGATTTGTACCATTTTTTTCCAAATCCACAAAATTTATACCGCCCTAAAGAAAACATAGAAAAGAAAGAGGAAATATCATATTTGATATTGCAGACATTTTAGCCAAAAGACCCCTTTCTTTTTCTCTTTCACTTTCGCTAGGAATTTTTTAATGACAAAACTCATTTCTCTACTGAATTTGGAACCATTATAAATGCATACACTATTGTGAGTGAACAGCCCAAGTTTCTAAGTAGGTATAAACCAAATCCTACCTCGTCAAAATTAATGCCTGTTTCCACCAAAAGGAAGAGAAAATACTATACATTTTATTGTCCACCAGTGTATCAAATTTGTCTCAATTTCAATACCAGTTTCAGGTATTTTTAGTGACTATTCCCATGCATGCCTTCACTCTTTCTCAACAAAGTTGTTAGAAACCATCAAAATACAACTATACCACAACCTGGCTTGTCAGAATAAATATGCTCTGCCATCAAATGGGAGAGAAAAATACTATTCTAATATTCTGTACTTTTTTTATTGTCCACTGGTGTATTAAAACTGTCTCAATTTCAATATTTTGATTCAGGTGTTCTCTCGACCAGTCCCAAAGCCTTCACACCAACTCAACAAAGTTGTCAGAAACCATGACAAAATGACTTTGGGCATTGATAAAGCACTTTGTTGCATCACAATGATTTGGGGTCATTACTCACGCTGCCTAAGTTCATCCTTAAATCACTTTGTACTTTGGATTTATAAGCGAGCAACAAATATGCGATCAATGGAAAACAGGTTTTTGAAAAGGAACAAAAGATTGGCGGAATCCAAAGAAGAGATGAGTTATAAAGATAGAGGAAAATGCGTTTGTTTGTTTTGAATGGGTCCAAGTTACACCTACTCGTAGATTTAATACACAGAAAGAAAAAAGAACCTTTCATTGTGTATCTGATCTGTACAGTACAATACACAAAACATACCATTTCAGTATGAATTAAGAATTAAATTCAGCATACACCCACATACACAAAATTTAAAAATATTTTCCTACCATGTTCAGCGGCCATAATGCAAGAACTCAAGATTAAAGGGAATATGAAAGAATATCAATTTTGTAGTATATATTCAGGACAATCAACAGTAGCAAGTCATAAAAAGAGGCTTTGAACAGACTTTTGAGTTATAAACAATTTTGCCATCCATAGGAACTTTCCAACAGGATTCATTTGCGATGAAAAAAAAAAATCAATGATTTGCGACATGACTGTGTCTAATATATTAGAACCCTCCAATATTTGGAATGAAGAAGAAAAAAGTGATAACAATTGCAATCTCCAAATATTACTCAGAATTTTCTTGTAAAGTATTTTTCGTCAAACTCTTTGATTTTTCCGACATGAATCCCAAGAGATCCGTATGTCTACTGTTTGCCCTCTCTTATAAGTGTTTCCCCAATAAGCCGAGTTGTGGAAGGGTATATTTGCACAACACTTGAAAGCAGACAGAAGCATGCAATATTAGAAATTCTACGAGCCATACTCGAGCGACACTTGCTCAGCAGCAAATTTTCTATACAAATCAAATTCCTATTTTCAACTCTGAACCAAACACTATACCTAGCCCTTGCCGTACTCCTACCCAAACCTAACCTACAACCTAGTTTATGAAAACTATCAAATATTTTGTTAATGTTTGAAAATGCATCTAACCATGATGTGCCATGTATGGACAATAAAGACAAAGATTGGTTTGAATGTATAAAAGCAATTCAATATCCATAGCAAATACATGTATGATTATTTTGCTTACATTTTATCTTAGATAGATGGACATATGGATAGCCAGATAGACAACATATAGATAGATTCAATATATAGATATATAGATAGATAGATACATGTAGATATAGATAGATAGATACACAAATAGATAGATATATATATAGATAGATACATGTATATAGATAGATAAACCTATACAAATAGAGATATAAATAGGTATATTTTTCACAAATTCTCAGAAGTGATACCAAGTGTTATCTTACCATTCGGGCTTCAACAGAGATTTAGAAAAAAACATGCTGGGAGATTCTTCTAAGAAGATAATTTATACTGATTAAGTTATTAGTAAATTAACTTGCCCTGACGAATCAAACAAAATACTGTATAGTCGTACGATTACTAGTCCGATAATAACAATCATTCAGAAAACAGATCATATGTGTCGAGTCACTCATTGCTATAATTATATTCAGAAGGGGGTCAATATCACGATGACCCCAACCCACTTGAGAGGATTACTGGATTATCTTAATCCTCTTACTTATGGCTTCTACTCAGGATTAGAATAGAGCAAATGTGTGTTTAGTGTCAATTTTATCAGGTTCAATAACAGGGTGTGGACATTTTTGAGAATAGCTTTGAACCCAAGATCAGGGTCAGGTACACATGGTCCAGACGACGCGTTATTCAAGGACATTCAAAGTACCGTTTTTGCCGGCGATAAGGCCGCACCGCCGCATAGGCCGCACCCCCGATTTTGACATTTTTAGAAAAAAAAGGGGAAAAAAAGACGAGAAAAATAGGAAAAAAAAAACATACGGACATAACAAAATAATCATAATTGTCTCGAAAACACTATTTTTTTTTTACAAACTGATACCAAATTCATCAATATTCTTTTAATTTATCGGAAGTTTAGCTAAAAAAGTGATCACAGGCAGATTTGGTGTCCGATATATACCCCTACCACAATGTACGGTTTAATGTGAAACTGCATAAAAATGGAAAAACAAAATGGCGACTTCGGATGGATGTTCCGGCAGCTCCGTTAAACGGTCCCTTCCTTTACTTTTGCAATGCATTGGCACGAACTTAGATCAAGATCTATCGCCAAATGTTGTGTTAGGACGTTTATTTTCGTCTTCATGTCAACAATGCAAGGTAAAATTGTCGGTAAGATGTGTGGAAATGTCCTGTACCATAGTGGTATAGTTATTTTACCGTTTCCAGTCCTATATGTGCAAATTTGTGTTGGTTTTGACTTTCGTTTTTTTTTTTTTTTTACTTTTTCGCCGTAAAGGCCGCACCTTGACTTTTTGATATTTTCTCTTCCAAAAATACTGCGGCCTTTACGCCGGCAAATATGGTATACCAATCAGCTGAAGAAAACAATAATTTGTGTCTAAAGTAGAATGTGTTACATCAATCTAAACAAAATTACTTGGCGTTTTATAGGTCAATGGTTAAAGCTCCTCCAAAGTGTTGGGAGCCCCAACAATTTGAGTGCAGAATTGCACTTCATTGTATCATGATATGAAAGAGGATGTCATTTAAGACACATTTCTGCAAGGATTTTCAAAACAAATGTGTTTGAAGTCGAATATTGATGAAAGAATGCAAAATGTAGGTTCGCCCAGTACAACAGAAAACCTAAATTATGTATTCTAATTATGTATTCTTTTATCAATATTTGTCTTCAAACACATTTTTTTTTTTTTTTTTTTTTTTTTTGGGGGGGGGGTTCTTTGCAGAAGTGCGTCTTAAATGACATCCTCTTTCACATTATATTTGAAGCTCATAGTTTGACTTTAGTATAGCAACATGGAACTCCTTACATTCATAGCAAAACTATTTTATGGATTTGTACACTTGAAGGATTAAAGGTAAAGACCAGTATTGGTAATGCCCCAATTTCAAAAAATGAAATGGAAGCTCTCATTACCAATCATGTGAAAGAATATGTTTTGACTAATACATGATGATAAAAAATTTGCCGGGAAACCACCTACTAATTCATATATTTGGTAAATTTGTTTCTCTCATGGTCGTGTGAGAGATATAGGGTAGTCCCATATACATCTTTCTGTGTATAGTGCTTGTAACTTTACGAAGAATGGGCCAAATTTCTTATCATTTTGATGATTCCAGAACCTTGCAGATGCTAGATGCTAGATGATCAACCTTTTCTGATCGATTCCACAACGTTTCTTTCACAATGCACAGAACAGGTCCAGGTGTAATTGCTAGGAACAGACAAAACCCTTGAAAATGGATGTGATGACCTAGTGCTAGATTTCAGATTTGTCAGAAAATCAACTTTTGAACGACAACAAAAACAGGCATAACAATCTACAGAAAGAAATGTAGTCACAAAATTGAGCAGTTACCTGAAAACTTGATGATAATATATGTACAGTTTGCTTTGGAGGTGTGCTTAATCATGCACATCTCCTAAGAGGCTTTATGAAGATAAAAGAGGTAATTTGGTGTAAAAGCCAGGAAATAGATTATTCAAGACCCCCTTTCTCAAAGTTCTCAAACCCCCCCCCCCCCCCCCCCCCCGTCCCCCTTTTTTTTCTCTCCCTCTCTCTCTCTCTCTCTTTCTCTCTCTCTCTCTCTCTCTCTCTCTCTCTCTTTCCCGGCTCAACAACATGTACAAAAACTAAAATGGAACTATACAGCAGCAATAGAACGTCAGAAAATCAAACAGAGGTGGCGCTGTTCAGTATTTTCAAGGAGAGTAATCTAAACACAAAGTTTACCCAACTCAGTGTAACTTCTGTAATGAAGATAATATGTGACCCCGCACCACAAAACCAACAAAAAGTCGCAACCAGCGATTCTCCGTAATCAGCTAAAATGTCAATTTAGGTGAAAAAAATAGATTTTTGTTTTTTTGCATTTTCTGAAAGAGTGGTCTTTTCTGTACCTAGTATCAAAGTTTGGAAGTCTAAAACATAGTAGAAGATGTGTTTTAAACGGTTTTTCTAGACCAGTTTTTTCGCACAGCCTTCGGTCTCTTCCAAAATTTGATCACTTTTCCTGAGCGAAATTATCGTAGTCCGGAAATGGTCGGTCGTTGCTAACGGGTCGTGCTACGCGGGCTGTGATTGGTCCGTTATAGCAATCAGTGCGGCGCGCCATTTTGTTTGTATCCGCTTTCACATCCGAGTTCCAGATTTGCGTTCGTCTTATATTCTCTGTTAACGACTTCGAGTAGCTTGATTGTACATCACATATCCAGAATTTGTTGATCAAGAGTAGACCTAAGAACATTATTATATTTTATACATTTGAGAGTGACAAGTTGCGAAAAAGTTTACAACGTCGTTACAATGCCAGGTTTTGTACGTGAGCAGAGCCGTGGGATGGTACCGGGGTGCACCAACGCAGATGCCCGGGTAGCTCGGGCGGTCAACGAAGCGATGATGCGGGGGCTAGCTGCGGGGGATCAGGCCAACCTTACAGCTTTGCTTACTGAACACTTCGGGCAAGACAGCGACGAGAGAATTCCTGATAATGTGGTTACAAATAATTGCCCAGATGTATACAAAACAAGATAGGTGACAAGCAGTGTTATGTAAGGGGGAACAAAAAGACTCCGGGTCCACCATGAATAGGCATTGTCTAGTGCAGGTGTCTCGGCACTATGTTGCAGTTCACTTAATCTGTCCAATTACAACTCTATACATTTACAACATAATAACTTTTGAAAGAATAAGTCCACACATTGAAACCTCAGAAACATAATGAACAGACTATGTTTGACCATCAGGCCAAATTTCAGCCTAATCTGAAAATCTCTTCATAGTGGTTGCTATGGCCTTTTGATTCACCCTTCTATTGATTTCCCTGTGGTTTGCTTGCTCCGCATGCTTGAATAGCCCCAAACTTTAAAGCTCTCTTTCTCACAATTTAATACCAGTAACCTCCCACACCAGCTCTTTTCATTCACTAAATTGAAAGGGTTAGGAAGCTTCAATTTGGACAAGTAATATACCATTTTAATGAGGAGAACTTCTTCTTTCATAATCAGATGAAATCAGGAAAATAATTTTTTGCGACTTTTTGGTGGTTTTGTGGTGCCGGGTCACATATTATGGGGGATACTTTTATGTTAGGGACAAACTTGATATAGCAAGACATAGGTACTACATGTCTGTTGTTCCTTCATTGAACTTAAATGGCTAAACTCATGCATGTTGACAGGTGGGTAGCTAGATCTATTAGCTACTTTCAAAGCATTAATAAATTTACCACTGGTCATTGCTGCACAGCCACGGCCTAGATGGTCCCCAAGAACCAAATTGCACTAATGCACTGAGAATATCTAAGAGGCTGTTCACACCGCAATGAGATTTGGCGATTCTATCGTAGCACCCCCTTTTTTCTCTCGTGGACCACCCCCAAGAGGTGCTCCAGTGGCACGCAGTTTTGGCTCGCCGTGGCCCGCTGTTGGGCGGACCGAAATGACGTTGTACCTTCCAAACCGCAGAGATAGCGCGGTCTAGCGCGCGCTATCTCTGCCGGTGTGAACAGCCTCATAGACTCTGCTGAGGAAGAGCAAATACAAAAACAAAAAAATAAATGCTCAAATGCTCCTCCTATCAGATGGATCTTTCAACTCTATTGTCTATGCCGGGGACTGAAGTTAGCGGACCATTTGAAAGGCCAAACATTTACGACATTCATGATTTGGTTTTTCCTTTTCACAAACTGGAAAAGTCTAGACAGAAAAATCTGTCCGCTTGACCTAGGAGGAGTTGTTTTTATTTGTCTTTTGATGAGAGGGTTGAGGTGAAGCCTAATTCTAACATATCCCGTACAAAATAGAAAATCATGCCACGCATGTCCAACTGATAATTATTATCACATTATTCATCCTGCAAAAGGTTACTAGACCTGGTACAACAACTACACAAGGTCCTAGATCTATTAAAGTTACACTTCATCATATTATTCTTACATTAGAATTCATTTTGTATAGATAGGTAGAAAGCCCTTTATATCGAGTCAAGACTGTGACGTCACTAGCGACAGCTCAGAACTTAGATTTAGAAGAAGAAAAAATTAATTGAAATAAAACCACAAAAATGAGTAGACCTACATCTTACCTTAATATTGATCTCAGGCTCAGCTCAGGCAAGGCCAAGGGCTTCAAAAACGAGAGAAGCAGGCAAATCTTGTTTCATCTGCATCTGTTTGCCTCCATTCTTGAGATTAATTGTTTTGACAAATTTGAGTTACTTCCAATGCAGGGAGCTCGAACCGGCCAGGCGCACGGCAGCAAGAGCATGAAGCCACGCGATACTTTCCGATACCCTGAGCTGAACACAAGATTGGACCGGATCGATCGGTCGGGATGCAAGCTGGTCGCGAATGTCCAAGTATCTTGTCCAGAAATATTACCCTTATTTCGTTAGCCAACACACAAATACCGGGATTATAGCCTACCTAGGACTGTTACAGAAAATCAAAATCAAATTCTCAAATCTCTTCTTATTTTTGCTGTCATCGAGATGCGCTCCTAGTCCTACTATTTGTGGAGGAGCGTGGTTTATGAGGGAATTTCCCTACTACGAATCATGCAAACGTTTAGTCGGAAGTTGGCGCTGTTGCATTTTTGTTTTTAAAAAGTGCTCGAGTATATAATTATAAACGGCCGGAGGTCAAGAGAAAATTTGTGCCAATCTAATATTATTAGATCCCGAAAGACGTAACGGCTGATAATTTGGAGGGCAACTTGATTGCTATTCCTTACAATCTCTCTCTCTCTCTCTCTCGATGATTTTTCTTTTCTGTCTTTCTCTCTTTCTTTTTCTCTCCGCTCTTTTACTCTCACATTCTCTCTCTTCATCTATTTTTGTCTCTGCGTTTCTTTCTTTTCTAAGAAGACCCCTTTTAACTAGCCGTCTATGGCTGCTTGTGCTACTTCAGCCCCTTCAGCATTTCAAAAGTCGGACAACCTATAATGTCTTTAGCAGATTTGCAACGAGTTCAAGATGCGGGGCCAAAGTTTTCCACTCCCGATGCAAGGATTGCAGGTTCGATCCCAGCCCGGTACTTATTACCTTTGGTTAGACTAGTAAACCAAAGTTACGCGGCCACCTTCATCCAGACACAAATGAGTAACTTTTAGATGCTAAGGTAATAATAATCGAAGGTTTAAAAAAAAATCTGTTTTGTAAAAATATCATTATCCAAACATATTTGCTTCATATATTGATAACGTATGTTCACAATCAAATTAAAAACTCGGAAAACGCTTCTTGTTTGTTAATTTTTTTTCCTCCATAATGTCTTTCACCAAACTATCATGTATCTTAATGTCTGTTTTCATACAAAAGCAGATTGTGCTAAGGCTAAGGCACAAAATATTAAGAGGGCATTTTAATGCGCCTACTATTAGGCCTATCCCTTATCACCCATCCCAACATTTCCAAAAACATTTTTTTCTTTTCTTTTCATACAGTTTCAGTTAAGTTTCTTTGATTTCACATAAAAAAACAATACATTAAAAAAACATAGCGTTAAACAAAATTGATATTCATGAACAATAAAGACTTTTCTACACAGCATATAAAGTTTTTATTGCATTTACACTAAGTAATTTCGAAATTACATGTGAAATAGGGGAACTTTAATAATAAAAAACATAGCTCATAATCATTTTGACACAGTGTCATTCAAAATCAGATAGTATTATAATAATGATTTTTTTTTAAGGGGGACAAAAAGGAAGTATCAAGTATTTCAAAGTATTAAGGCCCTACTGCCCTACAGAAAAATGAAACGATTTGGCCGATGGATGTAAGAAAAGAGAGAAGTAGGAAGAGAAGGTAAAGAATGGGAGTCAGAAGAAAAATGAGAAGATAGAAGAGGACATTTTAGAATGGAATGTTCGAGAGTATGATTCGGGAAGAAAATATAAAAGTAGTGCAAAAGTCATGTACAAATTCAATAATAACAATTTTAATATGTTTTTTGAAGCTGCCACCGTTTTTAAGCTGTTATAGAGATTCGGATCAATGTTGCTCCAGTAGTTTGGTCCTGTGTATGATATTGTTCTGAATCAAAGAATATGTAGGCCTACACATTAATCCCGGATAAAATCGAGACTTATATGAAAGGAACACGGATTCGGGGCTCCAAGAATACCAAGATAAGCTGAAGCATGCAGCTTTATGACTCCTTGGAATTACATACAAACCAAAATGAAGGCTTGGTGATGCAGGACAGCATCACTGTTTCAGAGTGTCAATGAGAACATTAATATTTGAATGGCAGAGATATACATATATGTCATCAGCAAACAGATCATTTGTTTACTATGTTGTAATCTGTTTGTGATTACAAAATAAGAACAGCAGCGGGTCTGATATTGATCCATGTGGGATTCCACAGTCTTTATATTTGAGATTTCAGAATTAATTAATTAATTGATTAATTTACTAGTATTTCAGAATTAAAAATATCGAATTCGAAGACTATTATGACTACATTGTATTTCCAGAGGTTGAGGGTCCATTGTCTGTGCGGAGCCCATTCAATCGAAAAATTTAAGTTTAATAGCGCCATCTGTAGGTCTCTGATAGGTGAATAAACACAACCCGGAAGACGAGGTCAGCTTCAAGATTTCCCGCCACTTCGCGGGAACACATGTTTTGGTATTTACAATCATCGCATCATCACATCACATGCACGCCTAGTACAGGTTGCAGTTGTAGATCGTAGCAGACGTTGCATTGGCGCGTTCACTGGCTGTAGCTAGCTGTACGAATATTGTGTGCGGATGTTGTTGTGTCCATTTAATAGTGTATTCATTCGATCAAGAGTGCTACATTAGTAACATCACTTAAGAGTAGAACTTATAACTTAAATCTGCATGTGTGTAGCATCGACTTTATAATTCAGCTCGAACTCACCATTTCAGCTCGAATCACAACATTTTAGCTTCGATTTGGCCTGACTGACTTCGCTACTCAGGCTCAGCCATCATGTGGGTCATCGTTAGGACATTCGATTGCAAAAAGACGCAACGAATTGATGGACTGTCAAAACTGACAAAAATTGAACAGTTTCGTGAAAGATTGGTGGAGGATTTCAATGCACCTGTGGATCGACAACGCTTATTTTATGCCGGAAAAGAGGTAAAAGAAAAGTGATTATAATTAGACTAACGGCAAACGCCACTATTATTAAACTGACTAACAGAACACTAGGTCTAGATCTAGGCTAGTATTGTTAGACCCTACAGTACTCAGTAGTTCTAGACTGAATTTTTCTGTCTCTTTCGTTCGTTAGCCTCTGATTTGGGTAAGGTCGGCTATCTTACCCAAATCAGAGGCTAACGAACGAAAGAGACAGAAAAATTCGGTCTAGACTCTAGGCCTAGATCTACAGTAACAATTTAACAAAAACAGTGCAGTGGCAGTGATGACATGAGTTAAATTAGAACAGGGCCTAGAGTCTACTAGACATCTAGATCTAGATCTAGACTAGGTCTAGAGTCTACAGTAAAGTAAGGAAATCATGAATTATGATAATTACAAATCACAAGGCAGAGAATATGGTGGTTAAATTAGATCATGGATTAGAATAGTCTAACGAGTTAGATTTAGAACTTTTTAGAACTGATAAAATGAGTGATCAATATTCTTACTATCTTAGCACATTTTCAGCAGTGAGAGGTGAGACAGTGACTGAGTGAGTGGGAGGGAGACTGAGACTTGAATGTTGAGAGATTGTTTTCAATATTTGTGATCTGGAGAACTTGTAATTTATTTGGATCAATTATTAGCTTGAGAGTCTAGATCTATTATTATTAATTAGCTATTTTAAGTTGGACCTACGGACAGATCCAAGTCTAAAGTAAGTGCTAGTAAGTATGTTTACTACAGTAGGCCTACTAGTAGTAGATCTAGTAATGAAACATGGAACGTGTGAAAGTCGTACTGAACTTGAAGTTGAGTCTAGTTGAAAAGTAAATCATATGAACCAACTCAACCAAGTCTATCATTTTGCAGTAAGATTTGCTGCTTTAACCTTTAAAGTGACTTGGTAACATTGTTGAAGGTTGATGAAAAAAATTGCTTAATTTTTGTATAAAATGTTACTTAGGTCTACTACTACCGTACTAACCCTCTGACATGCAAAAAATCCTGAAAAAATTCTCAAACCACAAAGATATCTATGGTTTTCTTTGAAGGCGTTGATGTATGACACCCTCTAACAGTGATTAACAGTAATTTCTCCCAGCCATTTTTGAATTTTCCCAACCGTTTTTCCATGAAAAAAAGACATAAAACAGGCTTAAAAAAATCTGTCAACACTTAAATGTCTGGAATGGAATGTAGAGCCATTTTATTGCTTTGTGACGATTTCCATTCACCTAAAATGTAATTAATTTTCTGCATTACTTGAAAGTTTTGAGAATGATCCTATTTTTTTGGATTTTAATCGATGAAATTTGAATTGCATTGAATTCAAGGGCTGAAGGGGACCTTTATGACACCCACTTACAGTGATTAACAGTAATTTCTCCCAGCCATTTTTGAATTTTCCCAACCGTTTTTCCATGAAAAAAAGACATAAAACAGGCTTAAAAAAATCTGTCAACACTTAAATGTCTGGAATGGAATGTAGAGCCATTTTATTGCTTTGTGACGATTTCCATTCACCTAAAATTTAATTAAATTGTAATAATATAGTTGGGAGAATTAAGGAATCGATTAGATAAGTTTTTCCCATTTTGCACCACTATCTCTCATATCTGAACAATGTTACCCAGTCCCTTCAAACTAATAAAGGCAAGTAAATCTAATACTTAGACTCTTGTTGATCTAGAGCTCTACAGAAGATTGAAGGTTGAGATTTAAAAGTCTGCTCAATACAGTGGCCATTCAATGATGTGTTGCCCCTGTGCATTATTTATTGTCTAGATGGGAATAGGAGAATGCAGTTGTCAACAGACTCTTGATGCCTCAAAAGAGGAAAGTTTTCTTTAATAAATAACAGCAGGGAGAAAAAGAAAGATTTTCTGCATTACTTGAAAGTTTTGAGAATGATCCTATTTTTTTGGATTTTAATCGATGAAATTTGAATTGCATTGAATTCATGGGCTGAAGGGGACCTTTAGTTCTCTAGGTCCCTCAATCACCTTTTCTTGAGGTTTTATCATGTCTACTACTACATTTTAATTGAATCGCCGAAGCTGAAATATATTCAAAATGTATTTTTCCTCAAGACTATCTTTTGAGGTATTAAAGTAGAGTTGACAAAACCACAAAAATCCCAATAAATTAGCTTTGAAATGATGCTCCCTACCCAACATAAAATGTGCTCCATATATGCATCAATAAGAAAAGGCCAACAACTTTTGAAATTAGTCTATTGTAAACTTTGAAATACCTTTCCCATTACTGAGTTCAGAGAAAGTCTTGATTCTGTTGCAAACAGCGCTAAGCCTAATTAGGTCTGCAACTCTTTAAAAGAAATCAATTACCTGTAGGCCTACACAGGAGCTTTGCAAGTACAATTGAAAAGTGTGTGTAATATTAATAATGCTTGCTCACTAATCCCCTATACCTGAACTAATCAGTAAATCAACAAACTGCTTTTGGGTGGGGTTTTCAAAGACTTTTCACTGTTTAAAAAAACTTTCAAAGGGCTAAGTGAATGACATTGGCAATATATATTCGGCTTAACTTCCATCATCGCTTCAACAGCTCATGTAAACTCCTGTATATATTCTTCCTCAGTTTCATTTATCAATTTCTGTGACAAAATATCGTTAATGAACTTGTGTAAATATTTACCTTAAATGCATCAAGAAATATCAATTTTTGTTGAGAAAAAGTGTGGTCTTATAATCTTGTATATATATATGTGTTATAAATGTGTTGCCAATTTATGATTCTGATGCTACATATTCCTTCCATATTGTTGTTTAATAAACTGCATTGTGTGTACTCATACTGTAACAAAAGTGAATTTTTTAAATGTGAAATTGTTCTCTCAGCTATTGAATTTGTGAAATATATAGCTCACTATAATAACTGAATTTTTCACAGATGGCTAAAGGGAAGATGAATGACATTGACAGATTTGTTAAAGCTATACAAATTAGACTTTTCGACAGTACTATTTCTCTGTGCTTTGCCAGCCATTTATGTTTGGTCAAGAAGAAACTTTATTCTTTATAAAAATGAAGTAAGATTTTTGATAATGTATTTTCCTGAGAGGATTTCTTGCTACTCGCTTGTTTAATTCACACAAGTGTGATCATCAAGTAAATATCTTTATGAACCAGCCCCTCAAAAACACATGGGAGCGGTGAGTGATTAAGCACTGGAAAGCTAGAAAATAAGTCTGGTAAACTGAAAAAGAACCCTGGCCTAAAGTGGCAATATAATAATAAAATACTTAAGGAAACCTTACCTCAATAAATGACTTATTCTGAGAGATTTATTATATTCTTGCCCATTAATCTACAAGATTCCCCACCAAAATGTTTGAGAGCTCTAGGCAGAGAGCAAGAAATGTTCAGTTTTTTCGGCACGGCATGGGCCCGCCATTTTCTTGATAACATGATCATGATGTACCATGTGAAGTCCTTTATCAAGTACGTGTATTAACATTTATGGATGCTTCCTTCCCGGGTGTGTGGTGATGAAGCATTTCATTCACCTGTTATTATCCTTTGTACTACAATTACCAGAACGCAAATTGCATAAATTAGTTGGTGCTCTTCTGGGGTGAAGGTTTTCTCATAAATTATATAGATTTGTCAAGTGCTATATTTTTAGTATGTTTAAATGAATTAGTTACAATTGTTTCCCCGTTATATATTTTTGACCAAATATATAATTCTCAGCTATTATTTGAAAAGTAAAGGTTTCGTTATTGATTTTAAAAGTCTTAAAATTCTAAAAGAGCTATGGCAGACAAAAAAGCATTTTGTGTAGGCCTACACTGTTCTAAACATTTCTATTTGAATTATTTGTCTCAATAAATTCTAAACACTACTATCAACTCAAGAGTACAGTTTTCATAGTTTTCTGCCAAATCTATGGTTATTCTCTCATTATCCTTTCCCCCTATACAATTCTGCGATTACACTCTTCTCCCTCTCTTTTTCTTGTATCTCTCTTTCACACCGACCTACTCGTATAGCCAGAAAAGAAATCCAAGAGTATTAAATGTTGATGATGAAAATTATTTGACATTTGTACACAATTCGGCAAGACTCTGATATTATTCACTAGAGAAAAATATGACAATAACACCCGAAACTTCAGTTAGTATTGGAATTCAATTGTTGACTATCCTTGACCTGTGGTAATAAAATGGAGAGGGGTGCAAACGGAGGACGAGGACCGTTCACAAATGCAGTCAAATATCATCCTTTTTATCCCCTACGATCACTCAGAAGTCGGTGCTTCTTCATTATTGAAATCTTCCTGAAATTGGAACCATTTGTGGATGGCTCCTTGTTCTTTGCGGTTAGAATGTGCAAAGTCCCGGGCTTTTATTTGGGAAGGGCTTGTTTCACCCCACAAATATTTCTGATTGTCGGTATGAAGCCATTTTGAGCTGTATGGGCGATGAAAATGAAAGTAGCAGAGGCTCCACATGACAAACCCACCTGTAACCCGGGTTTGCACGCAGGTTTATTTTCCCTATTCACACAACAAAAGTATGATCTACATGTACATTGATTTGTCAAATTTATTTGCAAGATACATTATTGAAAGCTTTGAAGATTAGGCCTCCACATATATAGATGAAGGAAAATTAACCACAAGAAATAACTGTGCTTATTCTGAGAGATTTATTATATTCTTGCTCATTGATCTACAAGATTCCCCACCAAAGTGCATGAGAGAGGCATAAAGCAAGAATAATGTACAGTTTTTCAGTACGACATACATGTAGGCATTGCCATTTTCTTGATAACGTGATGGATTACATGAAGTGGTTTATCAGGTAAATGTATTCAATTTATGGATGTTATAAATTAGGTCTTGGCTTAAAAACTGTGAAAAAATGTATCAGAACTTGCTGTAATTAGCTGAGCTTTGTCTTTATCAGAAGTCATACATTAAGCGATTCTCCTTCTTTATTACTGCCTTTGCTACCAAAACAGTAGTTTAGAATACTTTTGGCCTTTTTGCCCTGATACCATTGTCAAATGTTTAATAGAAGCCTACACATGTTTAAGAATGAACCAAAAGTTTTTCCCCCTCCGTATATCTCACTAAAGACCCCCATGGGGAGGCCCTTATTCACAAAAGCTGAGGTTCAATGACTCCACTCCATGTACAATGTTGCCATGGGAACAATGGATTTGTCAGGTCAAAGGTCACATAAGCTGATGGGGATGAGAGAGGAATTTAATGCCCAAGGGGAGGGACAAAATTATTCTGAGAAAGAAAGAGGAAATGTTTCCAAAAACGGGTGCCTCGATCGATTCACAGGCGAGAACTTTGTAATTCAATTTTGGTCTTTTTTTTAGTGTTTTAGAACAGATTGAATTTAGGTATAATATGAAAGGTATCCAGGCTTCAAAGTGCTCTACTGTGGGTGAAATCTATTGTCTCACATACATGTAAAGGTATGCCAGAATGTTGGGAAAACATCGGTACATTTCAACTGAAATGAGTAATTGTAATAAAAAGAGTAGGATTTTACATTTCTGAGAGCAATTATGTGGGCATTTGGGACGTTAAAAACACTGAAAAAAGAGTTTGGTTATCTGAATATAATTGATTTTCTTCAAAACATTATGACCCTTTACTTGTGTACTTCAGTTGTGGCATGTTGAAGATATTTTTTTTGGGGGGAGGGGAGGTGCACATACCACTCGTAGGCTAGTTCGTACTCCCCAGTTTTGCCCCAGGTTTAAAAAGATGATTAGTCAAGATAAAATTGATTGCTTTATTGAATGACTGCCAAGTGGTATAGAAAGCGGTTTTTACTCCCTGGTTCTGCCCCTGATTTCAAAAGATGTTTATAGTCAAGAAAAATATTGCTCTACCACATTGAATTTGTGCCAAGTGGTATAGAAAGTGTTTTTTAAGTGGTATAAAGGTTCTTGGAAAATGGTGACGTTTGGAATTCCCTAAACCATTAATTATGCATTATGAATGGGATAATAGGTAATAAAGTAATTTAATCAAATAAAAGCTCATGACCACATTGTGTTGACTTCAGGGAGAGGAGGAGGAGGGTGGGGGGGGGGGGGGGCACAACCAGCCCATGCCCCTTCACTGGCATACATTAAAATATGAAGAAAAAATCTGCCCGCTCCACAATTTTGTTGACATGGCTTGTCAAAAGCTTTTTCAGAAAGGTGCCCCCCCCCCCCTTTACAGAAACTAGATCGGTCCACGGACTGGTGTTATCGTGGATGCTCTATGGTATATGGTAAGGTCAATTTAATAAGACCTGGGGAAAATGTGCGTCCTTTTTTGTTAATGGACTTGGCTGAGAATATCATATTTCTTGATCATTTCGTAGTTGCAAGCAATTTGCAGACCACATGTTCACTCCCTCAAAGCAGTTCCTGTTGTCTCATATACCGGTACCCTTAATGGTCAGTTTTCTTTTGTAAAGTTGTTTCATCTCGAGGGCCATAATCTCATCTATTAAATTTGATAATCTCAAACATTGTTCAATAAACTCTTTTCAGTGGTGGAATCATGATTCTCTGTCAAGGTTTGGGGTAGGGGTACAACAACAACAAAAAAGAAAGAAAGAAAAAACAAAGATTGTCACATATTCAAGGGACTTATGCTGTCAGGGGTACAGTTCGGGGTACATGGTACAGGTTACATTAATTTGGTACTTCATGAGGTTTAAAGGTGTGTCAAATTTGGTTGTGTAAGAGGCCATGCGTCCCCCCCCCCCCCCCTTCCCGCCCTTATAGTGTTTGCTTTGCCGAGGAGATTTAGCTTGTCTTTTAAAATTTATTACACCTTTCCCCTTCAACTTGTTATCAGCCCATTAGAGCAGTAACACTTCATTATCATTCACTTTGTAAGTTTGTATGTATTCATGTTGCCCGGGCAATCGAGCTACCCAAGACTTGCGTTTGATTTGGATCTTGTAAATTTAAGAAAAAGGAAGTGTGAAAACTGTTGAACTGTAACGTATTTGTATTGCCATTGTAGATGTACTGTACGCAGAAGGGTACCGAAAGCATTCGTTGCTATGCATCTACATGTTCTTAAAATGGTAAATTATGTTAAATATATTCTGCTCGTCTGCAAATAATCGCAAGGGGGCACGGATAGGAAGGAGTGCCCAGCTTTGGCAAGCTGCCAAGTTAGTGGCGCACTTGAGAACATGATGTTTTGAATGTTACACAATCCAAGAAAAGAGATATGTTTGTTCGCACAAGCAACAGTACAGCCGAGAATCACCCCTCTGGACTTAACCCACTGATTGCCGGTATGAAACGTTTGTCATTTATCAAAGGCGTGTTTACAATGAAAGCGAAACCTCAGTTTGGGCATTATAGTGAGATGTTGAGGTGAAGTGATGTACAGGGAATGGTTGTTATGTATCAAGAGGTTTTCAATGCTGTGGACATATATGTTAACCCTTTCCCAGCCAAAAATCACTGAATTTGCAAAGGTTTACTCCAATACACTGTACATAGGCCTACAAATGACACTCAAAATCTGTCTTCGTGGCCCCTCTCTATAAAGGCCACCTGTCTACAGTGGTCACTTTTTTTTGTTTTCCTTAATTGAGTGGCCTTAATAGACAGGTTAGACTGCACAATTCTGTTCTCTTAATCTTTTTAAAACATCACACAAATATCATTCATTATCTAACCAACTTTTTACACTTTACACTGTACCCTCGAAGCCATGGCCATTTGCATAGTATCATTAAAAACTGACAAGTTGAATTCTTCATATATGATTTAAGTAGATAAGAGACAGTAGGGGAATGTGTACCGGGTACACATACTTGTGTGTACATACATGTAGTTAGCAGGTACTCAACAGGTTTGTAATAAGCCCTGTTTATAGCCACAAGGGTTTTTTTCCGGGGGAGGGGGGGGGGGGATTAGGGAGTTTAAAATATGGTGTGAGATTGATGAATTACTTTGGATACTTCTGGAAACTTCTGGAAACATCTGAAAACTTCTGAACACAGGCTTTGCCTCTATATTCAGTTCCAAATTCTGTTTGTTGTTTTAAGTTGGCCAAATCATGCCTGGGTTGGTCAGTGTCAAATTTGTATTTAATGTAGATTCCCCAACTTTTCAGTACATGTCCAGATCGTTTTCAAAACTGTAGACGTCGTGTGAATTAACTTGATCTTCATTTAAAGCTCGTCTGTACTAGTTTGGCCAGGGGGATTAGACCTTCCTGCAAGGTCACTGGCAGGTGGTTATCTCAATTCAATTTTTTTCAATTTCAATTTATTTCATTCGTCATATAAAGACATACATAATTATAACATTGATATTTACATTGATAAGTAAAGAACATACAAATAACATTACAAAAGATGAACATAAAGTACAAATATATATACGAATGAGGACCAGCAAGAAAGAACAATTAAGTCTTATGTGGTGCTGGTCCCTTGCGACATAATAAATCAGCTCTCAATTAACATAAGAAAAAGATGATCATGGAGGACCAACAGGCACTGATTAGGCATTGTTTGCTATATAGAGGGCGCAAGTAGCTATTATTTATTTATTTATTGAAACATATTTATTCAGGATAACAAGAATCAGATATACAATACATTGTAGATACAAAATCTATTTTACATCATGGTCCTGAAAAAGCTATAAGTAGTGCAGTGGGGCTTTAAACTATATTTTTTGTTCTCTGGTTCCAGCTCGTCGATGGCCACACCCTCTTTGACTACCGCATCAACCTCAATGACACCATCCAGCTGATGATGAGGGCCGCGCCCGTCGACGAGGACGAAACAGCAGAGGTCGAGGCAGAGGTCGAGGGAAAAGATGGGGACAAGGAAAGCGAGGGCAAAGCCGAGAGTGGATTTGGATCGGAGACCAGCGATTCAGAGAATGTGGATGCCGCAACGAAGGTGGAAGCATCAACTAGCCAGCTGAGGGGGCTATTCAAGGTACACATTTTATTTCATCATGATGTGTTGATTACCAGAGATTTGTTACGGTAATTTACCAATTATCCTGGCCACTGGAATTAACTTTAATTTTAAAGCTAACATGCTTATTCTTTACTAAACGGAGTATTTTAGCCAGATAACATGGAAGACTCTCGGTCAAGCCAGCAACTGCTACATTAAACTTCATTTATAATCACAAGATATGTGCTTGAAAATCGAACAAAACTTCTTCTTATTCTGTCATGAATTAACTATAAAAATAGAGAAACCTGTAGATTATTGTTTTACCTGACTGCTGATAAAGCATTGATATGTTTGTAAGTATTTAGGCAACCAGGGGACCGATGGCTTTAAGTCTTCTCTGAGGGACTTGGTAATGCCTCATCAAAGGGACCTCTATGTTATGAGACCACTGCACTACCGCTGAGCCATCCCGCCTTCTAAAAAAAGGTTTTATAATTTTGTTTTCTTTCTCTCCCTTGTCAGGTTGGTGATGTCGTAGATGGCATAGACATGAGCATGGGAGCCTGGTTTGAGGCGGACATTGTGAAAATAACTGAAAAGGAGGAGGAGGAAAATGTAGAAACAAACAATAACAATGAAAGCGAGACCAAGGCTAAGGATGAGAAAGCTCTAGAACAGGCCCAGGAAAAACCTGAAAAAATGGACCAGAATGAAAACGAACCAGCAACACCCAAAGACTCAGAAAATGAGAAAAACGTGCTAAATGGTGATGCTGACACCCCCATGGACACAGAGTGCAATGATCCAGCATCACAAAGGACATGTGGCTCAGATGAGTCCATTTTAAAAGAAGGGGGTAGTGGGGTCATCCAGAACGCAGGGAAGCATGACTCACACTGGACGAGGCATGATGGACTAATATACCACGTGAAGTATGAAGGGTATGACATTTTTAATTCTGTTAGTACGGAGTCTCGTTGAAGCTGAAATCTGAAAGCAAGCAATAATTGGTTTTTAGAAAGAAGATATGCACTTAGACTATATGTACTTGATTATAAAATGTGATGTTTATGTATTGTATGTATGGTGCTTATTACTTGCTATGGGTAATTTCTGTCTTGAATTTGCGTCAAGAAAACAAAGAAGTATCGCTTCTTCACTGTGTCATGGTACACTTGCCTCCCTGCATTCAGTAATATACAAATTAGAATGAAAAATAAACTAGTGGTTAAAAAAGAGCATGAACTTAAAGAATCATTAAATCCGTCAGCCTTTGGAAAGCTCTCATAAAAATTGTTTAAAGTGAAATTTCGTACACGAGAGCTTGGTAACCTTAATATAGTTATATCAACGAGACTATATGGCCATTTATCGGTCAGTAGAGAGTCGGTATAGAGTTGGCATTGTGACTAAGGTAGTAGATTTTAGTAAATATAACTTTCATTTTTGTTCATCATTAATGATGTTTACATATCTAATTCTCTCAGGAGCCAACTGTTGTCGAGGAAATTTCCTTGGGATATAATGAAGCTACTCAATAGATATTTAATGATAATGCTCAGAATTATTTTCACTGAATTTGTGTAATAATGTGTTTTGGATATACAGGTATGATGAGGAAGGCATTGCTAAGATCAGTAGCCGCAGCATACGGCCGCGAGCCCGCACCATGATTGACTATGAGGACGTCACCGTGGGCGACATCGTCATGGTGAATTACAATTGTGATGAACCAAAGCAGAGAGGTTACTGGTATGACATGGTCGTCAAAAACAAGGTGATTTGAACTATTTAATCATTTGAATGGAACATTATTTGGTGTGGGGTGATGCCATAGTCAAAGATTTCTTTCTGTTTATCATTATAACTTGTAGTCTGCCTAAGCTATTTGATCGTTTTTCAACCCCAATAAAACCTCCTCAGGATCTGAGAACTGTGTTTTTGCTATTTCAGGCTTCTTACAATAGGTGTGTATACATGATTTCAAGCTCATTAGATAAAACCAATTTCTCTCCCAATTGAATTCTTAACTACATTACCACAGATACAAATTCTTTTTCATTTCCTCAAAGAATCTATCTGCCAAAGGTTCTCATTTTGGAGAAGGACGTTCAAATGTCTTAATCAATATTTAAAAGCCCCTATGATTTTGTTTTAATTTATTAAAAAGGATTGCAGTAAAGGTTGTTTTTAAGGACACACATTTTTCTGAATGTCTTAACTATACTGTATAAGAAAACATCCTCAGGATTTCATTTTTCATAAACGATGAAAGTCTAATGCACTTAAGCTCTCCATTACGTAATATGGTTTGAAAAATGAAATTTAGAAGGACTAGCATCAGATATGTATAGGATCCAAATGTTTTTGTTGATATAGGCAGAGGCAAATAAGGATATGATTATGCTGACATTAATTGTCATCCAACAATTAAATTGTCAATTGTATTTGTTTGTGGTGTATTTAAAAGAGGATGTGTTACATTCTTGATTCTAATGGCACAGGGCAATTTATGTTCTTAGAGGAACATTTTTAATGATGTGGGAAAGATTACCAGGCAAAATGAAAGAACCAGGAAGCGCTCAGTGGTAGACCATGTTGTTTTAGTCTTTTCTTAAATTGTCAATTGTATTTGTTTGTAATGTAAGGAGGATGTCTTAACTTCTTGATCTTAGGGGAACATTTTAATAATGATGTGGGATAAAGATCCTAAATTGGACTTCACAAGTATGGGAAGCCATTAGAAATCTTTGAAATTATTTTAAAAGGCATAAAATGTTGATTCAATCATTCATATTTTCTATTATCATTTAAGGAAATTTCATGTTCTTGATGTGGAATCTATGAAAAGTCTAAAATACTTGAATTTCTGCTTTTGAATATATTTCATTTTAAGGCTACAAATGGCTCTCAATAATTTTAAAGTCCAACTTGGAGTTAACGTAAGTTCTACTTAGGATCTTTGTGAAACACCCCCCAGGACGTGAAGTGGTAGTCCATGATCTTACAGTCTTTTCTCGTCGAGAGAGAGAGAGAGAGAGAGACCAGGACATACAAAGAGATGTCTTTAATCTTGTTTGTACGTTTGTTTTGTTGTACAGAAAGAGACAAGGTCATACAAGGAGTTGGCAGGGGACATCCTCCTTGGCCCGAGCGGTGACGTCCTGAAGGACTGCAAGGTCCGTCTGACGGAAGAGATCTTCAAGGCGGAGAAGGTTGGAGAGTCGACATGTGACGCCGCCACGTTAGAAGCAGAGGGAACTCCCGTCAAAAGTAAAGATCCTCTTCAAAATCTTTTAAGATTCCCTTTTTCCCTTGCTAAATTGCCGATGTAGATTAGCAAAAGGAACTCCCGTCAAAAGTAAAGATCCTCTCTTCTAAATCTCTTAAGATTCCCCTTTTCCCTGGTCAAATTGCTGACGTAGATTAGTAGAGGGAACTCCCTTCAAAAGTAAAGATCCTCTCTTCCAAATCTTTTAAGATTCCCCTTTTCCCTGGCCAAATTGCTGATGTAGATTAGCAGAGGTAACTCCCATCAGAAGTAAAGATCCTCTCTTCAAAATCTTTTAAGATCCCCCTTTTCCCTGGTCAGATTGCCTATTTAGATTAGCACAGGGAACTCCCGTCAAAAGTGAAGATCCTCTCTTCAAAATCTTTTAAGATTCCCTTTTTCTCTGGTCAAATTGCCGATGTAGATTAGCATTGGGAACTCCCGTCAAAAGTAAAGATCCTCTCTTCCAAATCTTTTAAGATTCCCCTTTTCCCTGGTCAAATTGCCGATGTAGATTAGCACGTTTGTGTCACAGTATACAAAATGTCAATAGCTAATGATTTTGTAGTGCCCCACCCCCTCATTGTCAGTTATATGATATAGATGTAAACCTCCAATGAGGAAATGAACAAAGTGCTGTACTTCACGTGAAAAATTACTTTTTAATGTGGTAAATCTTGGTTTCAAACTGAATTAGTGTTCTTATACTATAAAATCTATTCTTAATTACATGTACCTAGCCATGTGATAAAGATGAAGTAGGAAATATATATAGCACGTTTTAAGGTCAGGCTTCTAGCTCTTCTCTGTATAGTTCAAGGCATCATTTTCAAGGCATCGTCAATTAGAGACCAAACTCTGACAAAATAAAATATTGACCAGCTTAGTCTTGGCAGAGCAAATCACATTCTAATCATCACCATAGAACCTGTAACTTTTGTTGAAAGGCATTGTTTAACAATGTTAATTCTGTGATGCATGGCCCTATCTGTTATCAGTGTCTGTGAACTGGTGTAATATTGAAGCCCTAAAAAATTGCGCTTCAAAATGATCATGAAGTGCCTCAAAATAGTAAAAATCTTTGAGTGACCGGTTTCATCATACTCTTTTCCCTCAATAGACTGTAGTGTTATAAAAGCTGTTGAGAAAACGTTTTTTGAAATTTCGAGCTCTAGTCATAAATACCTTGATAATCAGACAGGCGATCGGCTTGTAAAAGTCATGGGGTTCCTGACTGACCTAAAGGTTTATAACTATCATTGCAGCATGAGCTAAATACACAATTTTGTTTCAGAATCTGAGACAAAGATACCCAATCCCTTTAAGTTCCTTTTCCCTAGAACGCATCGAATGCAACAATCAAATTTAATATCTCCTTATTAATTATGTCATAATTCAATTCACGTTTTATGTTGTTCGTTTCAGGAACCACAACGCCAAACTGTGCACACTGCAAAGACAACCCTCGAAGGAAGTGCAAGCACTGCGCATGTCACATGTGTGGCAACAAGGAGGATGATGACAAGACATTGCTGTGTGACGAGTGTGACATGCCGTTCCATATCTACTGCCTGGATCCGCCCATGGAGTCCATACCTGATGTCGATGAATGGTAAGCTACAAGGTCACCTTGAGGTGCTACAAGGTCACCTTGTGTGATGGGGCAAACTTGTATATTTGGCATTTTGTTTGTTTGTGTGGAAGTAAGCATCAGAGGACCGACAGCTTTAAGTCCTCTCTGAATGACTTGGTAATGAGGATTAATGCCTTACCAACGGACACCAGCGCATTGACTTGGTTATGAACCCAGGATCTCCCGGTTACGAGACCCCTGCTCTACCACATAGCCATTGCACTTGCTTTTCAATAATATTTGTGGAAAGTGAAAAATCACAAAACTATTGGCAGAATGATCAAGAGCCCCGTCTCTGCATGAAGCTCTCTTTCTGGCGGATATATCACCGGTACAGTGTCTCACAGAAACGTACATGTTCATCGATATCCAAAGAAAATATGTATCAAATAAATTCACATTTCATGGGATGTTGGTGAACTTGTACTTACAGTTGTGAAAGGATATCCTGCTTTCTTGCTTTTTCTCAAAATACATGTATTTCTTACGATTGTTGGAGAGGAGGAAACCTGTTACTCACACTATTATGTAAATTGTTGCAAGCCGTCATATATTCTGATTCATTCTTGCGCGATCAAGTTCAATTTTCAATATGTCAATGTTAATTTTTTTATCTTCCGACATTTTAAAACATGATGGTCATACATAAATTGGTGAACTGATAGATGCATTAAAACTGTTCAAAAAGGGAAAGACCTAACAGGATCATCCAGCAAGAAATTTTTGACAAGCATCCAATTCTTTGCATAGGTCCTGTTATTGGGGAATATTATAATGTTGTCATGCTTGATGGTCATGCTTGACAGAAAAATAGTTTTAGGGAAAGAAGTAACCACGTCCTGGACTTGAGGCTATTAATTTGCCATCCTTGATGATAGCCATGGATGAAATAGAAGAAAAAAACATGAGCTAAAGTAAAGTTCCTTTTCCAGGGAGGTTCTTAAACATGGACTTTCTTTTAGCTTTTCCCTTCACAAGTTTTATGTAAAATTGAGATCCAGCTGTATACATCATACTTTTGATAAACTAAGCCAAGTTTCAGCTCTTACAGAAGATTAAAAAGACTACTTTTAGATCCTATCGCAACATTTTGTGATAATTTATTTGCTTGCTTGAAGAAAAAAAACAGATTTTCAAACATGATATTTACACTGCAAGAAAATCACTGAAATATTTCAGGGTAACTTGAGACTTTTGTATTTGCTTGAATGTTTGATTGAGATCTTTAGAACGGACAAAATTGCTTTCATATCTTTTTCTAGGTATTGCTGTGTATGTAAGAATGATGTTATGGCTGAGGAGAAACAAAACAAGCAAAAAGAATTTTAGTCTGTAGGGCAGAAATAAAAACATTGATGTAATATACACAACCTTTGTAATTATTGTTTTATTTAACAAAAAAAAATATTTGTAATTGTTTTTACCAGGTACTGCCCTCTGTGCAAAAATGATGCATCAGAGGTTGTCATGGCAGGACAGAAGCTCAAGACTAGCAAGAAGAAATCCAAGATGGCTTCAGCAACATCCACCTCTCAGAGAGATTGGGGAAAGGTAAGGTCAAAGTTCAAAGGTCAAACAAAACTTGAGTTTGGCATCCATATCCTGCTGCACTATTTGTGTAATTATTCTGCTATGAATGTTTTATCAATAACCTCCCTTTGCAGAAATAATAAGCATTTTTGTTTTTTTCCTTGATAGTTTTTAGGGTATGGCTTGCCAGGTCAAAGTTCACAGGTCAAAACTTGAGTTTGGTATCCCTCTAAATTTATCTTGACAAATATCCTGCTCAGTGCACTATTCGTGTAACTACTCTGCTATGAATATCAGTACTGCGTCATCAATATTATCAATGACCTCCCTTCGCAGAAATAATGAGCGTTTCTGTTTCTTTCGTTGATTGTTTTCAGGGTATGGCTTGCCAGGTCAAAGTTCACAGGTCAAAACTTTAGTTTGGCATTCCTTTAAATTTATCTTGACAAATATCCTGCTGCACTATTTGTGTAACTACTCTGCGATGAATATCAGTACTGTTTTATCAATATTATCAATAATAATAATTAAAATATTTGTGCTTACATAGCGCTTAATACATCAGCAATTTCCGAGTTTCTAAGCCCTTTACATTATTACTCCGGTCATCGGACTCTGGCTTGCCTGCACACAATGTATGCACTTTCTCCACTCCCTGGGGAGCATTCCAGCAAGAGCTACTAGGCTCACATTGCTAAGCATACTACATTGGCTTTCGCATCCTACCGGGTACCCATTTAACACCTGGGTGGAGAGTGGCAAATGTAGATCAATGTCTTGCCAAAGGACATTAGTGCCGCGGCGGGACTCTAATCGCGGACCTTGTGATCGACAGTCCGGTGACGTATCCACTCGACCACATCACCTCCCTTTGCAGAAGTAATAAGCATTTCTGTTTCTTTCGTTTGTTTTTTTAGGGTATGGCTTGCCAGGGTAGGTCCAAGGTTTGCACGATAGTCCCACCCAATCATTTTGGTGCTATCCCAGGTATCCACGTAGGACAGCTTTGGAGGTTCAGGGTTCAGGTAAGTTTGTGTGTATATAGCCTGCTTCTGAGAGCCTGGGGAGTGTTTCACAAAGACTAAGATCGACTTTAAGTTGGACTTAACTATGGTAGGACGTTCATGCCACTGTTTTTTCTTACCATTTACTGGTATTGGCCCCTCAAGGGACATACAAGTCATGGTCTCAAATCTACAGAATCTACAGAATTTACATTTATTGATCAATTCATCATTGAAGGAAAAAATATTATGTAAAGATCATAATGTATATATTTACATAAGTTTTTTAAACATACATATTCAAAAATACATACATGCATTATGCATTATAAATATTTATTCATGTTTATGTATGTAGACTCAAGATATATTGCTATTTTGTTAAGAAAATATAGCAGAAAGGGAAAATGGAGAATATTTTTATTGTCTACCCATGACTAATCTGTACATTAATGGGACAAAATGGCCTCAATAAAATATTTCTTGCTTTATATTATCTTTTTTCTCACTAAGACCAAGAAAATGTAGTTATTTGTGTCGATATTGTCAATTTTTCAGGTTAGTGAGGCTGGAGTTCATCGACCCCATGTTGCAGGTATACACGGCCGAGAAATTGAAGGGGCATACTCTATCGTTCTAGCGGGTGGATATGAAGATGATCTGGTGAGTTTTGCTCATGCTCATAATGATAATAATAATATTCGGTTCTTGTATAGACCATTTATAATGTCTCTATGCGCTTCCAAAGCGGAAATTATTACCCCGCCTTTAGCACGGCACTTTAGCATATCAAGGAATTAACATGGCGGGACTTGAACCGCGGACCTTGTGATCCACAGTCCGGTGACATTTCCACTTGACCATGACACCTCTACATAGAGGCTCGTTCAGATATGACGCGGTAAATCGCTGTAAAAAACGTGTCTGTTTTTTATGTGTAAACGAATGGCAACCGTGTGCAACAATGGTCCTGCCCGTATTCACTTCGCTCTGTGTGTTATGAGATACATAAATGGGAAGTGTATTACGCCTTACGTCGTCATAAAAAAACGCTTGTATCTGGTCGATGCCTTGGGGTGAGTTAAGTTTGACCTATTTTAATTTAGTCTGATGATGTATTGAGCACAAGGTGTCGATCGTCATTCTGTATTATTATGCTGTAACAAATGAAATAAACAAAATGAAATTTATTCATCCATGAAAACACAGTATTGATTGTATAGACTAATCACAAAAGGCCCGTCCCCTATCACCCCCAAGTTGGCCAGATAGCCCGTTATTTCTGATCCAGGAAATTAGCCAGATCATGAAACAGCGGGCTATTTGCTCTGGAAATCTACCCATGATACCTTGGGCTAGTTTGCAAAAAAGCCTGCTATTTGTGGTCCGTCTTCACCAGCCCTAAGACTCGCACTGTGCACAAACACTGAGCAAATTTCTCAAGCTAATTTCTCGAGCTCAAGTTTTGAGCTGTTGAAGACGCAATTTGTAACTTTAGGCTAATTTCCCTGATCACAAAATCTGATGAAAACAGACCTATATTCTCTGCTGAGAGCCACTAGGGATTAAATAATAGGTTTTATTATAGAGTTACAACCTGTATGGCTCGTAACAGATGATATGTCAATCAGGGCCTGCATTGGAGCCTGAAGATAATATAGATAACTTGAGTAAAAGATTTTGTGATTGCTGACAAAAACAAAGTCTTTACACCTTTAACAGTATTCTCTCCCTAGAATTTCTTTTAACTTTCTTATTTCAAACCCTGTATTTTCCTCTTTTCTTCAACCATAACCAGGATAACGGAGATGAGTTCTACTACACAGGGAGCGGAGGAAGAGACTTGTCAGGCAACAAGCGTACAGCCGAGCAGTCACATGACCAAAAACTCGCCAAAATGAATATGTAAGTCACGTGACCAAAAACTTGCTAAGATGAATATGTAAGTCACATGACCAAAAACTTGCCGAGATGAATATGTAAGTCACATGATCAAAAACTCGCCAAGATGAATATGTAAGTCACATGATCAAAAACTTGCCAAGATGAATATGTAAGTCACGTGACCCTTCTCTTTGTTAGAGTGCATGAAGGGGGTTAGGAAAGAGGATATGATGTTTATATCTAGAAAGGACGTGGAGATTATATTCAGATGATATCTGTTGATTTGCTCAACATTTTGTAAATTTTGGGATGCTTTGGGATGGTGAAGTGTTTTAATTAGATGTTACCAGGTCCACAGTGTGTTTCAGGAACATGCAACTAAGTCTGTTTTGCAAGTTGATAATAATAACAACAATAACAATCACAACAACAACAATAATAATAATAATGATCATAATAATAAGAAAAACGGTGCTTATAAAGCGCTTACCACTGAAGTCTCTAAAGCACTAAATTATCAAGCTATTGTTCTCTTCCCTATCGTCATTTATTTTTTCCTGTATTTATAAACTATACTTTGAAGATGGCATTAATCTTCATTTGCCACACTCGACCCAGGTGAGGTAAGTGGGTACCTGGCAGGGGTAATAATAAATGCGCCTCGGAATAGAATTTCAAGATAGACGGCGCTATAGAAATACCTATTATTATTATTATTACTCCTTTTCAATGTCTATCTCTCAAATTTGTCATTTGCAGGGCCCTGGCACGTAATTGCAACGCCCCCACTGACAAGGTCAAAGGAAACGAAGCCAAGGATTGGAAGGCCGGCAAGCCTGTAAGGGTCGTTCGGAATGCCAAAGGTCGCAAGCACTCTAAGTATGCGCCAGAAGACGGAAACAGATACGATGGTATTTACAAGGTAAGTGTAGTGTACAGAAAAGTAAAAATCTTTGAGTGACCGGTTTCACCATATTCTTTTTCCCAAATAGACTGTAGTGTTATAAAAGTCGTTGGAAAACAGTGTTTGAAATTTCGAACTCCAGTCATATATACCTTGATAATCAAGACAGTTGATCGGCTTGTAAACGTCATGGGATTCCTGACTGACCTAAAGGTTTACAATTAAGATTGCAGCATGAGCTAAATCCAGGATTTTATTTCAGAATCTGAGACAACGATACCCAATCCCTTTAATATCTAAATAATAAGAAAGATGTCTCGCAATACAACACAAGTGTTACTGATGGGAAATATGTCTTTTGTTTGTACAGATTGTGAAGTACTGGCCTGAGAAGGGTAAGAGTGGATTCCTGGTATGGAGGTACCTGATCCGACGAGATGACCCCTCCCCAGCCCCCTGGAGCAAGGCTGGGAAGAGGAAGATCAAGGAACTGGGACTCGAGATCGAGGTGAGCACTATTTTACCCCTTGACCTTTTCAATAAGTAGACTGGGATGGGATGGACTTGTTGAAGGAAAATGAATTTACCTCTAAAGAGTCTAAACTATTCTAATTGCGGGTAGGGGTTGGAGGGACCCCTACCCAAGATCTTAACTGCAAAAAATCTGATCGCACTTTAGGAAAAGCAGTTGTATACAAGTGTATGCAAATTCTTGACGATGGAGTACTAAGTGTCACTAAAAGGTTGCACACGACTTGGGTTAGAAGGCACTGAAGGATATGTCACATGGTAGATGTGGATTTGAGAGGGGGGGCGGGGGGTTGAAAGAAATCCTTTGAAAGTTCAACTCCTAGTTTCATTGGATTCAAAGAAAACATGTCAGTGACTCAGAGATTGTTGGTCGATGTTTGACAGAATTCATCATTTAGTACATTAGAACCTTTGTACATGCTGCGCTCAAAGCACATATTCAGGGCAGGGATGCCACCCGATAAGCCCTGACGATTGCCTTCAGTTCTTTGAAAATCATGAACAGACGTTGTCTCATTTATTTGTAAATTGTGAAGAAAAGTACGATCTTTCTGAAATGCCATATTTGTATGGTTAAAAGAAAAGAACATACAAAATGTTTTGTTCACAGATGAAGAATATTTTGTTGGTACTCTTATAATCAATAATTTGTATTTTGTCAATACAGTTATTATTTTTGCAAAATATTTTATATTCACTTGTAAAATGCAAAAAGTTATTCCACTATTTCCTTCTTTTCAACAAGCTCTCAAACATTTAGAAAATATGGAACGTATAATTGCTTTCAAGAAAAATCGTCTCGATCTTCATATTACACCATAATTTTATTATACATATTCTATGTCTATACGAACATGTCATTATTACTATTATTATTATCATGCATGAGATTTGTTTTCAATAAATACTTTGAATGAAAAAAAAAAAGAAAAAAAAAATTGCCTTCAGTTCATTCAGTGTAGCTCCATTTGCACTATATCTATTTTGCTGTCCATTCATTTTATTTTGCAGTACCCCGATGGTTACCTTGAGGTGATGGCAGCCAAGGAAGCAGCGAAAGAGAAGGAAAAGAGAGGATTATCAGAAGATGATGAAGAGGAGGAGGAGGAGGGGAAGAAGTCAAAGAAGGGCAAAGGAAAGAAGAGGCAAAGAGAAGGTATGATAGCTCAATTTAATCTCCATGAAAGTTAGTAAGGTATCATACATTTTGCATTTAGTTGGGATATACAGTAGGAGGTTTTAAGCTTAGTTAATGTTTTGCAGAGTTTCGCATTTCAGGAAACATTTATATTCATTTATATTGGTCGGGGATTAGGCATTTGACATTGAACTGTACCTGAATTTACATTTAAACTGTTTAAAAAATGAAAATACAAGGACGCTTTGAAGAGAAATTGATTTTTCAGCTTTTGGAATATACATGCCATATAAACTGAGAAGACAAAAGTTATGCTGAGAAGCAAAGTTAGATACTCGGACTCCATTATTATAGTTTAAAAAAAACCATCAAACAATGAGAGATTTATACAAAAAGCAATCATTAAGTGGTACTTAATGGAGGTTTTCAAGGATTTTATGAACCCATTATTGCAATTTCCTCAAGTTCATCAGGGAAGGTAATTCCCCATTTTTTACGAGCCTTACAAGCCTTTACGCTTTCTTCCAGAAGAACCCCAAAAGCCAACGCCCAAGAAGCCCAAGTTTGAGCTGAGCAAAGAGACACGGAAGATGATTGATGAAGACGAACAGAACAAGTCCCAGTGGAAGTCCATCATTGAAGAGTGTAACAGTGGGAAGGTAAAGGGTTTGTTTCCATCCGGTAGTATTTGTCCCTCCACTTTTCGCAGATCTGCGAGTTCATCGCAGTCGAAGTGGTAGGCTGTGATGTAAATATACCATATAGTCCTTAGTTGGAGGGTATGGAGTGCAGGCGATGGGCATAAATTTTATATAGATAATGAAGTGTCATCTTCAAAATAGAATCATTGACAGTGTAGGGAAGGAATGGATCATACGGCAAAAGAATGGCCCAAGTCAGATGGAAGGGGCAGAGTCGATGACATTAAGCAGGAGTCTGCTGACTCTGTCGATAAGGGCTTCCAATAGGTTGACAGTAACCAAACAGGCAGCCACGACTTGAATGACAGTATCCTCCTCCTTTGCAAATGAAAATTTTGATGTGACCAAAATGTTTGCTCTTTCTACCTTTGACACAGCACAACTGTTCGATGTGATCAATTTGAAATAAATTGGTTTTCGTTTAAGTCCATGGTATGATCGTAATTCTAATGTTTACCTGCATCTCAATGTGTAATAGAGTTACTACTCCTTCGATACAGTCCAGTAAAGGGCATCTGATCGAAGTGCTTGTCAGTATATTTTTACCCATTTATTGGATTCTATTACAATTCCACATTTTCAGTGCACACTTAGTACTCCACAGAGGAGCGTACTAGCGAGTCACCAACTCATGTGCAAATTAGAGAATTTCCGTGTCTTTTATTCTTCAGAAATTCATTAAATTTGAGAATTTCCTTGTTTTATTCTTCAGAAATTCATCACGGCTGTGGAGGATGAGTTCACATGTATCTGTTGTCAAGAAGTCGTCTATCAGCCCATCTCCACACCATGCTCACACAACCTCTGCAAGGTAAGACAAACACCCCTGTTCTTGTAAAGTGGAAGAGTCCTGTTGTCGACAGAAGTAACACATTTGGATGATTCCATTGCAGAAAAAGGAGTGCTAATGTTCTTCTGTTTTGCGTTCGAGTATGATGTAAAGTTATCATCACTTGAAATAGAAGGAGATCCCACTTCAAAATGGTAAAGATCTTCGAGTTGGACTAATGTAAGCTCTCTTGTTTATATAACACCAAGTATAGACTCATGTCCCTTTTTTTTGGGGGGTGGGGTCTGGTTTATCCACTGAAATCTTAATACTCCATATCTGCTCTTTGGGCTGAGAAAGAGCTGAGTGGTAACAAAAGTACCAACACAGTAAAATAAGTACATGAATAACCTTAATCACAAATATTTGAAAGAGATAAGGCAGGCATCTTGCAATCAAGCAACGTTAATTAAAAATATCTATATTTCTGTTGTCTTTAATCCTCTCTTCATCAGTGTTGCATCCAGCGTTCCTTCAAGGCCGACATCTTTTCCTGCCCGCATTGCCGCTACGATCTGGGGAAAGGATACAGCTTGAGCTACAACAAGAACCTGCAGGCCATCCTCCATGATGTGTTCCCTGGTTACGATGCTGGTCGCTAGGCAACTGTCTCTTTCATCTCATACATCTCGTACTCTTTCCTTGATCAAAATAATCAGACGATGACACATTCGATAAACTGAAATGATGCGACAGTGCAACAAACTTGGCTTTTGAGAATTTCCTTGTCTTCATCCATGTTTCACAGCGATAAAGTTTCAAAAAAGTTTGGCTAGGGATGTGATGTTTGCTTGTAAACGATGCTTTCAATATTAAAAAATGTTATGATGCAAAGTGTGATAGCCATGATGTCAATATACATACATGAAATCTACAGGTATAGTTTAAGATAACCGATTTCATATTAATCAAGGGAAGAGTTTTAGATTGTGATGGTGCTGTATATCTTGAATTCTATTTACCTCGGTGCATAAAAACCTTCAGTCAACATGGGCATGAAGCTTTTTTTCGGAGGCGCGCTGCACAGTGGAACTAAAACAAATGCTTCATCAAGAATTTTTAAACATTTGTGAATCATATCTTCATCAGAGTTATTATCATTATACTTAGTATTCGAACAAAATGGCATTTACATGCTAAAAAGTTTTGCCTGCATAAAAAGAATATATATATAGATATATAAGCATGAAGAAAATGGTCTAGGAACGTGAGACGTAGCTGTACTTTACAATTTTATTTCTGCTCATAAAACCATTCATAGAATTTGTGATGCTCGTCCTCGTCACCTCCTGAAAGCATTCGTGCTCCGCGCGTCTCTGTCGCGTCATATTTTCTTCCACTTTTGCCTTGTCTTCCACGTCTGGCTTGCGATAAACATTCAATTTACTGTCGGTCACACTTTGTTGGCTCAGTGTTGTATTGGATGTTCACTCATCTTTATATTGTCTGTTAAGATTTAGAGGTGTGTTATAACTCTGGAATAGGTGATAGGAGTTTGTGGCTCTTGTCAGGAAAGATGCCATTTTTGTTCATTTGTCTCGTCTTCCTTTGAATATCTTGTGTTTTTTGTATAACTTTTTTGTTTTGTTCATTCACCTCTGTAAATGTCAAACTTTGTTCTTGTAAATAACATTGCTGCATCAGTACCTCCCTGTCGCGTAGCTCAAATTTTCAACTGCCGCGTTTGTGTAAAGTGTAGGGTATGATTGGAGAAGGAATAATTTCATCCAGGAATTTGGTGGTTTTCTAATGTATGCACTTTACCGAATACCACATTTTAACCATTTCAGAGTACTTTGATCTAAGATTAATTTGGTTTTCACATTCCCATCATTGTTTGTACCTTTGCATTCTGAGCCATACTTTTGCTGGATTTGGGCAAAGAAATATTGAAACGTTAACAATATTTTCACGTATTAGTGTATTTTTAAGATAATTTCAGACAACTTGCAAGTGATACAAACATGCTTTAGATCTTAATAATACAAGATCTCAATTTTTCCACCCCAATATTTAGAGGAAAGGTCCCCTTTTCTTAAGTGGGGTCATTCTCTTTATTTATTTCTTGAATATTTCTCCTCAATTTTGCCAAAACGGGTGCATTGAAATCAAATGTACTTACATGAATGTTTAAATATATTATGTACCTTTTTTTGAAATGTTAGTGTTTTTATCTGTAAATAGTACTGCAAAGCACCACGTAAGTTGTTGGGAAAGCTGATATGTTCCTTGTTCAACATTTGAAATGTAATTGATCTAATTAGTAGCTTCATGCTTCATGCTTCCGAAAAAATATAATTAAAATTTGAATCAAATACATTCACAATGTAACTCTGAATGTACATGTAGCACATATGAGTAAGGAATGTATTTGCTTTTATCCTCTTTCAATGGACATTTGTAGGCAAACAAGCAATGAATATTCCCTTAGACGAATAGTGGTGCAGTTTTTAGCCTGCTAAAGTGCTATTATCCTCCATGAATCAACATTGAAGTACCAAATTGAACAATATAAATTTTCCCTCACGGTTGGATACCGGCTGTACTTCATTTTTTGCCAGCAGCTAAACAAGGACGCTATTGGAAAAAGATTAAAAAATTGTCATGTATCATATAAAACCTGTGCGCAGTGTGAATAAAAATCATTTGTACATCATTAAAAATATTTTACCTCCTTTAGATAAAATGCTAGAATTGAGGTTGAAATCGCAGACTATTTGTGCGGCTGCTATGTGCATACACTGAAACTGCCTAGATCGATAGCTAGGTTAAACTTGTACATTAATATCGATATTATCATGCAGTTGTATACAATGGCGTCAAGAACTTCTGCTGTATTCTGTTCATTTTGGCCATACCTTGCTTGTATAACCATTAATCTATGTGTAATTACTATATTGAGAATCAAGAGGTTAAACTGAGAAGAATGTATACAGAATTTCATTTTACACCATAGTTTATGTGAACATATACTTCAACCTTTGCTTTCTACCTCAAATTATATAAAAATTCTCAATATGAAAAGATGAACAGATGAGATCTATGGTCTATGAGATGCTTTTTTCTTCTTCATTGTGGGCTTCTGTTATTGAAGAGTTACATGTAAATGCAAGGCAGAAATTTAACGCAACTTTAACCTGTATAGATATTTTTGCATTGCACTTAACCAAACTTTTATGGAAGAGGCCCTATATCTTTGGGGTTCTTTGCATGTATGTAGCATTTTTTTTAAATTACAATTTTCTACAACCAAGGTGCAATTGTGCAGCACTCATTCCAATTCTTTTCTTTTCACCTCCTATTATAATAAGGTCTTAAACGCACAAGACAACATTCTCTTTTCAAATATAAGGAAATTGCGGGAGGAAGGTCTGAAAGAAAATTGGCAAGGAGAATGTTTCTGAATTTCATGTTTCTGTCATTAAAGAGAAGGTTGAGTTCTGGGAAGAGGTGAAAAATAATTTGTGAGCATTATCATTCTTATTATGCAAGTGTGGAAGAACATCAGATAAGACATGTTCCCTGAAAAGCATGGCTCTTCAAATGTCTTTATATTCTAAATATGTCATGTTACATCGTAAAACTCGGGGGTAGGATTTTTACGCCACGTGTTCGTGTAGTCCCATATACATCTTTATGTGTACAGTGTTTGTAACTTTACCAAGACTTGGCCAAATTTCGTATAATTTTGATGATTCCAGAACCTTGCAATACACACAAATTCTTATATGCTAGATGATCAACCTTTTCTGGTCGATTCCACACCGTTTCTTTCACAATGCAATCGCATGACCAGAACTCAACTTCATCTTTAAAAAGTGTAACATTGTGGTCGGTCACTCGGGTGTACAGGTTGAAGGTGTTATATACAAGAAGGTGCTCATTTGGTGTTACTGCACAGTGTAGATATGTGGAGGGAGGGTGTACAATAAGTGTTTGGTGTTGAAATGTGTTCGACACAGGAAAGTGCCTTGGGAAGAGTCTTATCAAGTTTCCCGCTTTAAAGTTGCAGTTGATTTTTAGATGTGAATGAATTTTGGAGATAAAAGAAATATTTTGTATACGATAGAGGTACAGAGAGTTGAAGTATATGACAGAAGAATTATTCCAATTTTATTGTGTTCCAATTCATGTTTTTCTTATTCCTCACCTCGATGTATGTTACGATTGATATGCAATTCGTAATTGTTCTATATTCATGTACGGTACTAAAGTAGAAGTTGTAAATAGATGTGCTATGCTTTGTGATTTTTAATGATGGAATAGTACTATAAGTGTTAGTGTAGACGAAAATCGACTTTTACATCCGCAGTGATTTTTTCTGATTGGCTTAAACAAAATTGTAAGATTTGAATTTCCTTATGCTGACGGTCAGATAGCCATATTTGTGCGTTAATGCCCTTCAGGCTCAAAACGCATGGTATTCCAATCAACCATTGAAGCCTAGAAGGATGTTAACGCTGTAAAATGAAGTTGATGTACGTCAATTTACATCCGCCTTGTGAAGTCATCTCGCCCATCCTAATGTAATATGTATGCCTTTTACCTGTTAGAGCACAAAAAACATTGTTTAATTGATTTTGATTACTTCATGTGTAACAAAAAAAAGTTTCAAAAATGAAAATTTATTGAATGTATTTAAAGTTTCAAAATTGATGTTTTTTAAAAAGGAGGATGAATGTAGTTCACGTAAAATGGTCAAATTCTTCATTGTCTTTTTAAAAATAATTTTAAATCCATGTAGCATTGTAATGATGATTGTATCTGATTCAGTGTTTGAAACCCGACAATAAATTTCACTAAAGTCACATTTATGCTCTTTTCTTGTTTAATTCTTTGAATAATTATTTTATATTAATTATTTACATGACATATTTCTGCTATGTACTGATGCATCAAATATTTTAGAAAGAAAAAGACAGAAAAAAGGAGCTTTTGTAGAATTGTTCCTATCTTGCCATTAATCAGTATAAACTGAAGAAATCAGTTATTTTCACTTGCTCTCTACATTAAATAATTTTTTTCCTGGTAGTTACAGGTTAGGGGGAGGGGAATGCCTTTTTCTATTTCATTGCTAATATCTTCTGGAATGGAATACTCATCCGAACTTTCCAATCTTTGTCAACCATACACTTCCTCTTAACATCTCTTCACTCTTTCAGCAACTGAGAGAACATCAAGTTCTCATCAGCTCCTTCCCGTTCTCGTTCTCAAATCCTGTAAACAGTCCGGTTTTAATTCCTTTCAATCCTTTACCCCACGCCTATGGAACAAACCCCTGCATTTCTGAGAAAAAGAAGTGTTTAAAAATCATTCAAAAACAAACCTCTTCAATTCTTAATTTGTCCTTTAGACTATTAAAGAGACATTCTTAGACAAAGGGACATTCTTAGACTAAGGGACATGTTACCTTGTATCCTCTATAAATCCCATTATTATTAACATTATTAAAAGGGACTCGTCAGTAAACAAATCGCACACAGACAAATTTACCTCAATTTTTTTTCTTAATGTTTGCATTTATTCCTTTCTGGAAAAAAAAAGTTTGGGATTTTCTGTACAAGCGAGTTGAGATAAATTGATACAAAAGTCATCTATTTACTTTAGTTTACAAACTTACAATAAAAAACATACCATCATATACATGTATGCATATATATTTCTCAATTATATGTACACAAATAATCACCATGGCTATAGTGCTATCTACATTGTCGGTATATCGGCAGTATATTAGTAAACCCTCAGAATTCTTTCCCAGTCACACAATCACAGCTTAAAAAACATAAGTGTTCCATCAAAATCACAATAAATGTACTATAATAGTTGTATTACAAAAACAATATTTCTTTTTTGCATACAAGCCCCTAAAAAAAATCTATTACAAAAAATATATGTCCACTTCATAATGTATCTCTATATCTTTCCTTTTCATGGCTAGAAATTGGTCACATTCCTACAGGTAAGGTACATGTATCTATCCTAATCAATTTAATTCCTATATTTACTCCTTGAGCAACTGTCATAAATAGTGATACACAATGCATAATTATATAGAACTATAACCTAAAAAAAGTATTGTATCAAACACAACTTCTTCGGCTAAGAAACAAGGCACTATATAATTTTGTCAATTCACAAAAGAAATGCTATGCATAAGGGAGCATGACTGGTAGAATAAAAAATAAACACACAATAAAATGCACCAATTATATAAAGAGGTATATGTATCTATCTGATTTTACTTCACATGTATATCCTATATCCTAGTGTCAAAAGTAAAATAGAAGACTATATTTCTGATCTAAAACAACAAAAAGAATGGCTCATATTCATAGAGATGGACTACTGGTAAGTTGGTACCCGTTTCACAAAGCCTTTTTTTTCAATGACAAATGACAAAAATCAGTGACAAATCTGCTGATAACCAATCAGAAGCAAGGATTTCACTAGCTTATAACAAAACCTGTCATTTGTCACTAATGACAAGTTTTGTGAAACATGTCCCAGGTTTAAACGTCTCTCTATTGGTACCACAATATTTTCATCTTACTATAGGGTAGCACAATGTACATGAGGTATTATATGAGGTGTTTGCTATATCTAGCAAAAATGGAATCTATTCAGTTTGTTATTTATTTGGGAGCAACTTTAGAATACCCTACCACAAAAATTGACCAGATGTTTGTAGGTTAGCTGACGCTTCACCAATGAAGCTAAATCTAAAGACTTAAGCTTTTTAAGTAACGCTAAACCCTAGCCCTATACTATAACCCTATTGGTGGGGTATCCTAAAGTAAGGCTGTTTTTGTTTGCTCGAAAAGCCATACACCACTTGTTCTAGGTAATCATCTAATTAAATATGAAACGTAAGAATAATTAAACGCTTGAATAACAGCTACGTTTGGAGGCAGAAGGGCACTAAGCCTGTATTCTGAATGTGATGCTGTGAACACAATTGGCTGATGGAGTTCGACCCACAGAAGTGTTAGGTTCAACCAACAGAAATGTCAGGTTCTCCATGTCACCAACAAATGCAAACCCATCATCAAATCCTACTCCCTCCTTGGATACATAGAACCGAGACGGAAAACAAAATACAGCAAAATACCTATGTGTTGAGTTGTACAAGGACCACAGCTGGATCCATCACATCAAACACAGTCATAAAAAGGCAAATTCCACTTCTGCCTCCTACAGAGGAACATCAGAGAATTACCCTGAAAGAAATTGGCTACAATGCTCTCCTAACAGTCTGTTATGGGAATGTGGGACCCTCACAAACAAGCCTACCGGTAAATCAAAAAGCTTGAAGGGGTTGAACAGTATAACGGACCTCAGCTTTATTTTCAATGACCACCGCAGGACAAGCAGACATGATGAACCAGCTCAAGTGGCCAGCTTTAACAATACATTTTCAAACTATTCTTTTAGCTTACATGAGATGGTATAAGGACTTAAAAATGAGCTGCACATTAAATATTCCAGTAATAATTTTTGTTACCCACCAAAATCAACCAAGTGACAGGATATGGTATCACGCAGGGATAGTAATTCTAATTTACAAAAGCATCTCAATGCTTAAAAGAAGAGTTGTAAAATAACACAACTTAAAAAGGAAAAACATGAAAGTAAATTGAAAGGAACCTACAAGGAAACCTACAACTGAAAAGTACATGCACAATACTACAAAAATGTGTGTTTTCTTAAATAATGACACTTTTACACTACAATTGCACGAAGCAGAGGTGCAACAATATTAATTTGAATGCAATAAAATAAAAGCCTTAATGCCCATAATACATATTTTAATTACCTTTGTATTAGTGTCTACATGTTTAAAACCAGTGCCTTTAATATGATTTTTTTAATTAGTTCATTTTATGTTAACAAGAAAGTTACGTTTATCTTTTTTTTAAAGAAGAACTTGAAGAAAAAACAAGACGTCTTTGTGCATTGGACTTATGACCAAGGAGAAACAAAATGAACTAATAAACAAATGTAAAGAAATAGCGGTACACATTAAAAAAATATTGAAGGTCTCGTTATAAAAAACAGGAAATTGATAACAGTAAAGTGGATGACGAATATTGATATTTCCTATATTATATGCATATTTGGGTTTTTGAAGTTCATGTCAGATTTTGTAATTTCATCATGATTTAATAATTGCATGTCCATTAAAAGGCCCTCACATCCTTCCTCCAAAAAAGAGTCAAGACAATTTCTTCAGAAATGCAATGTCATTGCCAGTACTACATGATGTTTTCAAATAACAAAATATGATCATTTCAAATTTAGAATACGATTAAATAATTCTGCCTTGAAAAAGACTAGATCCATTCTCACATAACTCTGTACCCGTTCTCCTTCTTCTTGATATCTTTCACATGATTTTGCTACAAATAAAATACAAGTACTCTCTCATATGCAGCAATCCTTTACAAAAAAGAAGAGTCCTGTCGATATATGCAGCTTACATATTATTTGAATACCTCTTTCTTGAAAAAAAATTCTCACTAAAAGTTACGTCATGTAGGTACATCATCGTGCTGATTAGTTCATATGGCATTAATGTCTTTTGGCAAGACATTAATCTGCATTTGCCACTCTCCACCCAGGTGAAGTAGATGGGTACCCAGTAGGAAGAAGATCCATGAATGCTTTACCGCCATAATTATTATGACAGCTCAGCTACAGCCAGGGTAATACTATGATACTTTGTATTAAAGACCGTCAATACTACTGGGCCAGAAGGGATTAGACCACACAGCGAGGTCACTGACAGGTGGCTATCTCACTAACTCAGCTCTCAACTAACATAAGAAAAAGAGGATCACGGGGGACGAACAGGTACCGATCGGGGAAGTTTTCTATATAGAGGGAGCAGGTAGCTACAAGTAGGACAGTGGGGCTTTAAGCGCAGTAGAGTATATTTATTTAGTAGCTGCGCTATATAAATTGACCTACCGGTATTATTATTTAGTATTATGGTGCTCTTACATCTGCTCTGGTGACAACTTCCCTAAACTTGACTTCTTCAATAGGGTAATACTCCAGTCACACCAATTTTCTATTCACGTTTGGAAATTATATCTCAGAACTGCATATTCTCACGATTTTCATGGTCGCAGCTACCATTGTATGGCCGTAGGCGCTATTTGAAATTTATCGGGAGTACCAAAAAATGTGATATTTTAATTCTCGAAATCCTTAGCTTTTTAGAGCCAAGTTTTTTCGAAGTTCTTATTCTAACACTAAGTTTCACAATGGTAATGCACATTTTAAATTTCATAATTCAATCCTGTTCAAATATTACCAAAACCTTGTATTACCTTTAACATAGCAAATTATTATTGGGTGATTGGTACTGGGTTAAATTGTCAGAGACTTTTCAATTCAATTTTTTACAGAAATTCAACATGTGAAATCTAACATCAGATCACCATTTTGAGGGTAAAGGTGCTTCAACAGATGAACAAGTGTAAAACAGTTGAGATCCAAGCATAAACAGATTTCCTGAAACTACGAGAATATAAACTACACCAACACTATAAATACTCCTATACAAGTAACATACCGGTACACTGTTTCATAGTCCAATATGGAGGTAATAATGTTTAAATATTAAAGCAAGTGGCGTAGCATTGGTCCAGGCATTGGCATCATGGTGGGGGATCGGAGGAGGGGGAGGGGGAGGGGGACGGGGAGGGGGATATCAAGAAGATGACAGGAATGAGGACAAGGTCATAGTGTGGGAGGGTGTGTTATCCCCACTTCCACATTGAATTTCCCCCTCTTCCTTTCTTTCACCCCAACCCCATGCCTCCCTGGAGCTACGCCACTCCAAGTATAAAGCGATGTCTCACGATGTCTCACTGGAAAGCATCATCCTCAATATCATGAGAGAAGTGGTAAAAAATTAATGCCACATAAATATTACCACGGGAGACACGGATAGTATAGGAATTTCAAAACCCTGTGGAAGCAGCTTGATCCATTTCCTCTACATGTATATCTCCACACCAAACTCTTTGCTAAAATGGACAAAACAGGCGCGCAGAAACATGTAGGTGATATAAATCACACGCAAAACACAGGAGAAAGACTCATACTCGGTGCTACGGCAGCCAACCCTCAGGCAGACACCGAGGTCAGCTCGCCAGGTAACTCTTGAGGTCGTTCTCGATCACGGCAAGGCTAAAGGTCACGAAATCTACTGGAGTTCTCGCGGTAGTCTGATGGAATGGTGAATTGGGCGGGGTTGATGTTGTCCCTGAATTGAAACGCTTGGAAGGTTACACGGGCAGTGATCGTTGGCAGGACGGGAACATCTGAGGGTAGACCACAAAAGAAAAACATACTCGAAGAATGTACAACAGTGAAAAATGTATATTAAAGTATAAAGACCGCTCAAGGGAAACATGAAAAGTGGTCTTTATGTACAGGTCCCTTTAGTACAGGTTTCAATCATATTTAAAGGTACTATGTCCCATTTGCAGGCCAAAAAAATGAAAAGGTTAAATTCCAACGGCATTTGAAAGATAATACTAATTTAGAACTTCCCCCCCAAAAAGGGCGGCTTGAAAATGTCTTTAAGTGGGAAAATAACGACTATTAGTTGTCAATTCGACTTAAGAGCTATAGAGCCGGTACGTAATAGTCTGATTTTCAGACCATTGTACCGAATGGTCGATGTTTTATGCTGCGCAAAGATTCAATCAGTTTAATTTTGGCCATTACAAGAAGTGGGTTATTGATGTAGACAAATGCTCATGTACCCTTTACAACTCTTTTCATGTATTTTATTACCAAAGAAGAAAAAAAGCCAGTCAGTCACTCAATAGTGTCTGACAGTGAAGTCTAGCAAGTAAACGGGTTTCCTGGCATAATTTGTATATGAGGACACTGCTAACGTTTAAATTTCACAGATATGACATACATGACATATTCATAATTCCTGCAAAATTCTACAGCATTTGAGGTTGGCTGCAAAAGGGACATAGTACCTTTAAGAGAAACAAAAAATATGGTCTTTCTATACAGGTGGTTGCTAAAGCAGGCTTGACTGTACTTAACTTTCATCAACAATATATAGTAGAACGGCACCACATGAGACTTTAGTAACTTGGGCAAGACTGCTTCAAGAAATTCATGTGCAAATACAATTTGGTCCACAAACTAGCTGCTACATGTATAAAACTGACGTTATAAAAAAGAATGTTGATTGCTGACAAAAATCATGTCATCCACATCGTATACTTATTTCCTGATCGTTACTTGAAGGATTGCAATGCCGGTAGGTCAGAGCGTTGAGATAGGTTTGGGATACTTATTTTTCAGGTTTAAGTACTTATCCTCATTTCAGGAAAAAATTTAAAGGGATAGTTGAGTTCTGTTGCAGAGGGCACTACACAAAATAATTTTTTTGTGAGATAATGAAAAACTGAGTCTAAAATTTGAAAGAACATAATATTTAAATGACAAAATCATCTTTGTTTGATCAAAATCGGTTCAGAGACGGCTGAAATATAACGATTTATAATACTTGTGTACCCCCACAAATATTAGATATTTAAAAATAAATTGAAAAAAACGTTACAAAATAACACCTTTTACGTTGTATTTCAGCCAATGCCGATGTTGGCTTTATGTTGGCATTTTCGTGTTGCTTATATTACGCACAACCAGCCGTCCCATATGTTGTTATCTTTAATCAAATAATTAATTAACAGTCACCATGTTTTTTTTAAAGTGGAGCTGAATTGGTATGATCGTATTGGCTAAATTTCACACATTTTGGGGTCTAAAATTACCTTCATAGCAATTTTAGGTTCTAAAAGGGCACTAGAAATGTCATAAATCATGAAAATCAGTATTGATTTTATTATTTACGATATAAATCTACGTATCTACCTATTCTACTTTGCTATTGTTGCACCTCAACATTGCATAACCGAAACTTAAAACACATCGCCAAATTGCTCATACCCCCCCGCCCAAAGGCGCCCTCCGTGACCCTTGCGTCCGAGCGCCGCCAACGTAACCTCTTCCTCTTATCACGAGTTCCCTAGGATACACCTTGGTAAAGGCGCTGGGGATGGAGGGAGGGAAAATAGGTAGATACGTAGATTTATATCGTAAATAATAAAATCAATACTGATTTTCATGATTTACATCAATAAATCAACGTATCTACCTATTCTACTTTGCTAAAGACCAGCACAGATTAATGCCGGGTGGTAAAAACCAAGCAAACTTATCAATTCAATGAGAAATAGACGACGAAGCCGCCTTCAGAGAAGCGACCACAAAGGCTCGTTCGCCCGCGGGCACATCTTTGAGGTAAAAAGCAGAAAAAGAACTTGGAGACTTCCAAAAAGCTGCTTTACAGATATCTTGAACTGAAACTCCGATGAAAAGAGTCCAAGACGTACTGACACTGTGAGTATCATGGGCACGAGGAGCCCTGCCAGGCGTCAAGGCCTCAGGGCCCGCAGCCTTGATAGCCAAGACTAACCACCTGGAGATCGTATCCCGAGATGCCGCCGAAAGTGGCTCTCGAGAAACCAGAAAGAGCTGATCCGACTTGCGAAAAGGCTTCGTCTTGTAAAGATACCATTTGAGGGCGCGAACGGGACACCACAGTCCGTCCCTGAAGACCGAAGAAAAATCCGACAAGGGATGAAGCACCACTTCCACTGAACCCGACGTGTCAGACTGATTCTAAGCAATAAAAGAAGCCTTGGGAATCAAACGAACCCCACGTCCTTCCCAGCGGATATGCCCAGGGGCAGCTGAAAGGGTATGAAGTGAGCTCCTACGCTGACCAGAAGTGATTACCATGAGAAAAACCGTCTTGACCGTAGTAAGCAGAAGCGTCGCAGAACACAGCGGTTCGAAGGGAGTGCCAAAACCTTGGGTAAACTCCACACTGGCGTCAGAGGTCTGAAGAAGGGTCTCTTAAGGAAGAAAGACTTCAAAAGAGCCGCTAGCTGAGGAGCAGAAGAAACCGAAGATAGCAGACCGATAGCCACAAATCGTTGACAGAGCTCTCCCCTTGTCATACAAAGAGATCAGAAAGTCAGCAATAGAAGGTAAAGACGCCTCTCTAGGGGCGACGCCCACCTCCTCACACCAAGTGTGAAAAGCATCCAACCAGGAGTTGTAAACCGTCCTGGTCGACTCTCGTCTACTCTGGACTAGAAATTGTGCAGCACGTTCGGAGAAACCTGACGAACGAGCCCTCTTCCCGATAACCGCCAAGCGGTCAGACGGAGGATTTCCGGCCGCTGGTGTAGAATACCAGACAGAGGTTGCGACACCAGATCCGGATGACACAGCAACGACCACGGAGCCCCCACCAGGAGGGTCAGGAGGTCCTGAAACCACGACCTCGCCGGCCACCAAGGAGCTATGAGAATCATCATCGCTTGATCTTCCCTGATCTTCCAGAGCACATGGGGAAACAACGCGAACGGGGGAAAGGCGTAAGCCCTCCATCCCTCCACGGGATCGCAAAAGCGTCCAGAGCAAAAGCCCCTGGTTCCCGGACTCTCGAGAATATCGAGGAAAACGATGGTTGAGCGAAGTTGCGAAGAGATCGATGTCGAGAACACCGAACACTCTCCCCAGTTGCCTGAAGACAGTCGGAGGCAGAGTCCACTCTGAGGGAAGGCACTTGCCTCTGGAGAGAAAGTCCGCTAAGATATTCTCTTCGCCCGGGATATGTGATGCAAACGGGAACACCCTCGCCCCCTTGCACCACGCCCAGAGTTGAGAGGCCAACTCGTTCAGAGCCACAGAATGAGTGCCTCCCTGTCTGTTGATGTACGCCATCACCGATACGTTGTCCGTAAGAAACAGAACCGAACGACCCACCAGACGAGCACGGAAGTGACGAAGCGAAGCAAACACTCCCATGAGTCCCAACACATTGATGTGGAGCAGAAAGTCCAGATGACTCCAGTCTCCTGAAATCATTGACCCCTGGCAATGACCTCCCCAAACCAACAGCGACGCGTCCGTGGTGACGGTCACAGAAGGGAGAGGAACTCGGCAGCGTTTGCCCTGAAGGAAGAAGGAACGACGAAGCCAAGGACCTAGAAGACCCTTGACTCTGGACAACAGGGGGATCCACGACAATAAAAGAACTCACGCTCGGCTGATAAAACTCCAACAGAAAGAGTTGGAAGGGACTCATCAATAGTCGACAATCTGGAAGCATGCCGACTAGACTGGAGAGAAACCCTAGCCACTGAAGCCAACACTCGGCTTTCACCCGACGTGCACATCTCAGAGACCGAGCAGTCCTGACTATCGTCTCGACCCTGTCGAGCCTGGGACGAGCCAGCTGATGACGAATGTCCAGCTGAGCACCTAGGTAAGACGGCGTGCGAGCCGGAACGAATTCTGATTTCTCCCAAATTATGAGAAATCCGAGATCTTGAGTCGTGCTGATCAGAATCTGCATATGATCCAACAGCATGACTGACGCCACGACTCTCGTGAAAATCCGAGGAGCAGGGCGCAAACCGAACAGGAGCGCTCTGTAACGGTAGAATTTGCCCAGGAAGGCAAAAACCCCACAAGATCCCGCGACCGCGGATGTATCGGCACATGAAAATAAGCGTCGCGAAGATCCAAAGAAACCGCGACGTCTGCGGGATTCAATGAAGAAAGGATGGTTGCCAGATGATCCATTCGGAAATGAACCTTTCCCAAATGAAGGTTAAACCGCTTCATGTTGAGAAACATTCTTAAAGAACCCGAGCACTTGGGAATTACGAACACCGGCGACAAACAAAGACTTCCTCTATTGCCCCCTTCTCTAACAGAGACACGAAACCGGAGGAAATGTGACTCTGAAAAAGAGGGGACATGATCGGAGAGCGGCTCCGGAGGACGCCATTCGGAAGAGGTTCCACAAAATCTATGAAGAACCCTTCTCGTACCACCGACAGAACAAATGCGTCGCTGGTGATCTTCTCCCACGCCGGGAGAAATCTCCGGAGCCGCCCGCCGACCTAAGACCCAAGCACTCGGGGGAAGCCATCATCTAGAGAATGACTTCCCACCACCACGAAAGGGAGTCCGGGAAGATAGAAGAATCACGGTAAGAAGAAACTCGAGACGAAGGACGACCACGAACCTGGTATTCCTCCTCGGCCGGGTACCAGTCCTGAGGGCGGCCCTTAGACTGGCCGACGTTCTTACGAAAAGAACCCGAAATCTTCAAACTTTTCTTACGAGGTCTGGAGGAAGGAACCGGTTCTTGGACATCGCGAAAAGCAACGGACAGGTCTCGAGCCTGCTTCTCACCATCAATCTCGGCTTGCAGTAGAGTAGTGAAACTATCTCCACAAAGGCGGGGGCTGGCCACTGGAATCTGCGGAAGCAGTCCTGGAATTTGATGCGGTCGAATGCCCAAATAAGTGAGCACAGCCTCCCGACGATACTTCTCGATGGAATGCGAAGCCACCGCAAGCCGTGAGAAAAGATCAAACAACAAATTGTCACTTTTATCAAAAGGACCACGAGTCCCAAACTTCTTCCCCAAACGACTGGCCACCGCCACAAGTTTGGGAGAAACCCGATTAGGACACAAATACAAATCCGCATCCTGAGGAACGAAAGCGTACTTGTCCACCTGCCGCTTAAGAAATCCCGTCGATGACGACAAGTCTTCTGCGGCATTCACAAATTCTTCTTTGTGTAGATCAGGAAGAAACAGTCCCTGAAACGCTGAAGAGTCCGATTTAGAAGACAGGAAGCCCCGCTGATAACTCCGGGACGACACAAGAATCGGGCACATATTTGCGAAACAAGGCTAACGAATCCGCGCCAGAGACACAAACGGAAGTAGACGCATCATCCCCCGCAACTGAACCAGACGACTGAGCGATGGAACCAGTGTCCCAACGATCAACCGAGCCCCCCCTATCTTGACCAGATAAACAGGGACGATCCCCGCCTCTCGGAGCGCCCAACGAAGCGTGAGGCGGAGAAGCAAAAAAGAGAGGACCCCGGCTGAATACGACAACTCGAAAACCCGCACCGGCGACTGCTCAGGCGAGATCGATGCATCTTCGGAAAACTCCGAAAATAAATCAACCGCGATCGGATCCGAAAGTGAAGTAGGACGAACCGGAGGAGCCGACTCGGGCACCGAAGATCGAAAAGCGTCAGCAAAAGCCCGCATCCAATCCGAAAATTCCGGCGGGGGTGGAGGCACCGACGGAGGGAGAGTAGCCACCAAAGGCGGACCCCGAGGAGCCGCAAACGGTGCCATAAAATCAGAGCGCGGATTCTTCGAAGGATAAACAAAATCCGAGGAAGAACCGGCCACCGCATCCCGGGAACCCCGCCTCTTACGAGCCGTAGCGGTAACGGAAAAGGCCGAAGAAACGGGACGGTTATCCGATAAAGGCCCGACGGTAGGAGCTCCCCGCAAACCGAATCGGGAAAACGGAACACGCACCTACGGAGAGGCGCGGTTAGTTGAAGCCCCAGGATCCGACTCGGATGCACGGGTATCCGGACCGAAATCCGGAACCGACAAATCCGACAAAGGGACAGAAGAACCGAACGGTGACCGGTTCAAGTCCGGATCCACAGAAGCAACCCGAATATCCGTCGATGGATTTGTGCACCGACCAAACAAAAGAACCGACGGAACAATTGTTGGCGGTGCAGAACTAAGGCCCGTTCCACCCAGGGTAAGAACCTCTGGGTTTCCGGGAACCGTATTGAGGGGCGACGTATCGCCTTGCTCAACCATTCCCCTGGGCTTCCCTTGCCCGCATAAACGTCCACTGACGTTCGCATCCCCGGGGTTTGCGGTGTCACCACCGCTCCCGAGGGGCGTAACTAACGAAGACTTATTACTAGAATCCTTCGTCTTCGTACCCGTCAATGGATTTGTGCACCGACCAAACAAAAGAACCGACGGAACAATTGTTGGCGGTGCAGAACTAAGGCCCGTTCCACCCAGGGTAAGAACCTCTGGGTTTCCGGGAACCGTATTGAGGGGCGACGTATCGCCTTGCTCAACCATTCTCCTGGGCTTCCCTTGCCCGCATAAACGTCCACTGACGTTCGCATCCCCGGGGTTTGCGGTGTCACCACCGCTCCCGAGGGGCGTAACTAACGAAGACTTATTAATAGAATCCTTCGTCTTCTTTCTCGCGACAGAACTTGATTTCTTCTTCGTGAAACCTGCTAAGAGAAAATAAGAACTGCGAGACATATTATAACCTGCGGGAAAGAAAATTAAACAAAGGGTACGAGCAATTATCAACAAGAATTAAATAAACTACCAGTGACTAAAACACCCCACCGACTACCCCCGCACGCACCCGAGGCCTCGGAGGAGTGAGGACAGGCAAACACGAAAGCGGAAACGTAACAGTAGTCGGCAAGAAAACGTTCTAGAATACTGATAAATAAATAAATTCACGGAGTGAAACTACTCTCTAACGAACAGGAAATCGTAGAGAATATTATAAAAGGCGAAAATGCGAACCAAAAAGTGACTAAAAGAGGAAAAACTCTTCAACTTTTGGGAGCGATTTTTAGTGTAACTTATCCGTTCGGATGCGAAGAGATAAGAGGTTACGTTGGCGGCGCTCGGACGCAAGGGTCACGGAGGGCGCCTTTGGGCGGGGGGGTATGAGCAATTTGGCGATGTGTTTTAAGTTTCGGTTATGCAATGTTGAGGTGCAACAATAGCAAAGTAGAATAGGTAGATACGTTGATTTATTGATGTAAATAAGAATAAGAGCAATAACCATGCACTTTGAAGGCATTTGCGGTCTGAAAACAGAACTCGACTACCCCTTTGATATGTTGGTCTCCTGACATGCACAATGGCCCTTTCTAATACCATGTTAATCTATATTGTATGCCATTTCATCTGTAGTTGTTTCTCCCAGTATTAAAATTCATCCAACTTTTGCTCTGGCAACAAATGTGATTGGGTGTTGGGTTTATACATTCAATGTCAGATTTAGGGTTGAAGTTAGAAAATCAATCAGTGTTGGAAATTGATCATAACAATTGTACAATTCTGTACAATACAACTGAAGTAAATAGGTACCTTGTAGAGGGAAAAATCCTTGAATGCTTGATTGCTGTAATGGCATTCAGGACTTTAATAGCCAGGGTACTATCAGAATCTGAACATTCCAACTGAAATATATAGTTACCTTGTAGAAGGAAAAAATCCTTGAATGCTTGATTGCTGTAATGGCATTCAGGACTTTAACCAGGGTAGTATTGGAGCATCAAAAGCAGAGTAAAAAACAACATAATTTTTTTCCTTCTTAATTTTAAAACCAATGTGTGTTTGTGTGTTTAAAGCCCCTCTGCAACTAGTTTGGCCAGGAGGGATAGACCTCCTTGCATGGTCACTGACAGGTGGTTATCTCATCAAATAAGCTCTCAACTAACATAAGAAGAAGGAGACCATGAGGGACCAATGGTCACCGATTAGGCATTGTTTGCTATATAGAGAGCGCAAGTAGCTATAAGTAGTGCAGTGGGGCTTTAATGACATGTATCAATCAGATATGATTATTTAAGTCCAGGGACTGACCTTTAACGTCATCATTTGAAAGACATGATTCGTTTTCGAACCCGGGTCAATTTGTAGGCTAAGACAGAGAGCTGACCATTCAAGTGAACATACCGCTGGACCAACTCACAGTTCCAATAGATTACTCACCTATTTTAATTGGAAAACCTGGTGGAAGTTTCATCTGGACGAAGTCTCTTAACTTGTTGAAGTGCTTCATGGAGGTCAACACTTCTAGCATGTTCAGTAAGTCTGTCACCTCCATTGGGAAGTCTTCGCTCTGTTACAACAAAGATCAAACCATGAAACTCAAACATGAACATATGAAAACCAGAAGAGTTCTATGACACATCCAAATACCTGTATTGTTTACCAGAGGGATAGCTTCCCGCCCCCCCCCCCCCAACTCCATGAACGGAGGGATACCATGCGTGTTCCAAAACTCTCTGGCTCATAACAAAAGAAAAAGGTCTACCCGTATTGACTTTACACACCGGACTTTTGCTGAAAAGGGGGGTGCTGAAAAAGTCTTGTTTAACAAAAGAAAAATGTTGACCCGTATTTACTTTACACACCGGACTTTTGCTGAAAAGGGGGGAGGGGGGGTCGCTGGGAACATGCATATGCGTACCCTAAATAACACTGAGTGGGGGGCCGGGGATAGCTTCGGTCTACCAGTACTTGTTCGGGAATGTGTCTTGACCTACACATGCATTGAGGTAAATTTCAACTCGCATGCATTGATAAATTTACGTCACCATCACCATATCAACATTGTCAGCATTACAGTATTACGATGATGATCAATGCATGAGTTAAAATGTATATTCTAACTTATTCATAGACGTAAATTTTGACTTACCATGGCAACTGTTGCTTTGAACATCTTTCTCATCTCTTTGCTGATCTGAGGTCTCCCAAGTAGGGTTAAGGCTCTATAATTGGAGGAAAATGAAAGTGTACCAGTTCAATTTGTGATTGAAAAGCATGCCTGTACATGTGTAAGATAACCGGCTGGAATGCTCTCCAGTGGAGCAGCTATCACGCATAGAACATTTAGAATAGCAACTACATTTAACGATCAGGATGGATATAATTTGTGAAGTCCTAAACAAATGTAACAATTGTAACTATTGTTATTATCACTACTATTATCCTTTACATCATACAATATATCTCACCTGCTCTGTCACTCTCTCCACCAGTGTACTTCTCCCATGTCACCATCATCATCCTCATCATCATCACCACCACCACCACACTATCATTACAATCATCACCATCATCAACACAATCATCACCATCATCATTATCATCATCATCATCATCATCATCATCATCCTCATCCTCATCATCATCCTCCTCCTAATTCCTTCTATCATCTTACCTTCCTTTCTCAGCACCGATATACTCCTCCCATGTCACCATCACCGTCATCATTATCATCATTATCATTATCATCATCATCTTTACTTCTACCATCTTACCTTCCTCTCTCAGCACCGATGTACTCCTCCCATGTCATTATCATTATCATTATCATCATCATCATCATCATCATCATCATCATCATCATCATCATCATCATCATCATCATCCTCATCACCACCACCACCACACTATCATTACAATCATCATCATCATCATCATCATCATCATCATCATCATCATTATCATCATCATCATCATCATCATCATCATCTTTACTTCTACCTTCTTACCTTCCTCTCTCAGCACCGCTGTACTCCTCCCATGTCATTATCATCATCATCATCATCATCATCATCATCATCATCATCATCATCATCATCCTCTTCACCACCACCACCACCACACTATCATTACAATCATCATCATCATTATTATCATCATCATCATCATTATCATCATCATCATCATCATCATCATCATCCTCATCACCACCACCACCACACTATCATTACAATCATCATCATCATCATCATCATCATCATCATCATCATCATCATCATCATTATCATCATCATCATCATCATCATCATCATCATCATCATCATCATCATCATCATCATCCTCTTCACCACCACCACCACCACACTATCATTACAATCATCATCATCATCATCATCATCCTCATCACCACCACCACCACACTATCATTACAATCATCATCATCATCATCATTATCATCATCATCATCATCAACCTCATCATCCTCCTCCTCATCTTTACCCCTACCATCTTACCTTCCTCTCTCAGCACCGCTGTACTCCTCCCATGTCATCACTGACTCAGGAGGTCGAGGTAATGAAGGTCTTCTTTGGGTCTGAAAACAAAGAAAAACGCATGTACATGTAAGTAATCACAAAAAAGGAAGTCTCACCATCTACCCTAAACAAACATTCATAGTCCCTGAACAAATTATAATGAAGTCTACATATATTACCAGGGCCGGTATTCAATTCAATACTTAGCGTAAGTAAGAAATTTACTAAGTAAATGGCTAAGTTAAGTAATTGACTTATCTCGTATTAAAATCACATTTCAGACTTAATATACTTACGTAAGACACATTCTAAGTAAAATACTTACTGATAAGCATTGTGACGTCACACGGTCAATCAAAAGTAATGCACAATTGATGCATTGCAATAAATGCACGCTGATATATTTGTGCGCAGGATATAATACTGCGTAAGAAAACCATATGCCTGCCGATCAAGGCCTCCAAATAATTGGCTTAAGTCTGGTGGAGTTGGCTTAGATTTAGAGTAAAATACTTAGCCAAAAGTGTGAATTGAATACCATAAATGGTTAAGTATTTTATCTAAGCCAAATACTAAGTAAAAAGCTGAAATTGTGCACTGAAGTATTGAATTGAATACGGGCCCTGGGCTTTAAATTATCAATTAAAAAAAATATATATGTATTATTGCTATCATTTTATTTCTAGTTATTTATTTGTTAATTAATTTATTTATTATTACTATTTTTATAATCAGCACTTTATTCCCTAAAATATAACTTCTTATAAAGTTTGAAGATTCCGAAAGAAAACCATAATTTGTCAAATCAATGTCAGACAAGAGATCTTCTGCAGGTGGTACAGAATGAAATACTGGTATTTGTCTTTGCGTACTTACCGGGAAGCAATCGACGGAAGGGGAACCTTTACTTATACTCTCTACGGCTGATTTATTCCTTTGTATATCTTCGTCTGATAAATGCTCTCTCCTACAGTCAAAACAATAAAACAAAATGCAATTCATGGTAACATGAAGGTCAGACATACCGGTACATTACAATGATATTTGATCAAGGATATAAATTTCCAGAGATACAGTCAGGGTTGTGGCAGAGTTTTAGGTTAGAATTAGTTAAGATTACAGTTAGGTAAAGTGTTGGATTCGGGTTGCAGTATGGAGTTTGGATAGCACTAAAAATAACAGTGGAAAAATTGTCACTAAAGCATGTGTACAATACATGTTTGTTTAATACACAAAAGTGAAATTATTTTTTTATAATTTTTTTTACTCATTCTAGAACATCAATAAATTTCTGTAGTATATAATATATATATATATATATATGGTATCAGATCATTACTTTGTCTCCCACTTCTTCTTCGTCCTCTCCTCCTCCTCCTCTTCTCCTTCTCCTCCCCCTCCTCCTCCCTATCATCCTCCTTTTTCTCTTCATTTTTTCTCTCCTTCTTCTCCCTTTTCCCTCTCCTTCTTCTTTCCTCATGTAATCTTTTTAAAGGCTATTCTTTCATCTTCTTTGAAATATAAATATTCTCCAATATTTGGAGACATCAAAACATTTTCCCCTTTTCCAAAATTCAATTCCAATTTGTATGGCAGCACACCTGGAGGAGAGAGCAAGTGCTGCCTCTATACTCTCTTACTCTCTTACCTTTTTCTTGACTCTATAATGACTCCGCCGACGTCGTAGAAGTCGGCATAGAAGCTGCCGACGAGCTCTCGTTTATCTCCCCTGAACAACCAGCCGCTTTGAGATCGGTTGAACGTGATGGGCTTGGTGGAGAGGTTCACCGTAACAATGTCGCTGCTCATCAGGATGTCAACCTCTTCTTCTAGCTCAACATCTGATTGCTGGAATTAATGGAGAAAAAAAAGGAACATTTGTTTTAGTAAATCCTGAGGAAAAAAGGTCTATGAAGTACATTATCATGAAAGATAGGGCATAAAACATTGAAATTTGACATTGCTCTGGATTGGGTGTGATGCTAAACTCAAATTGTTTCATAATTATTTGTACATAATACAATAACATTTTGAAAGTGGAAGGCCCTTTAAAAAGGATCTTACTTATATGTATGATCCATTAATAGATGTCTTTATACAAATTTTAAAAGAAAGAACAAAAAGAAAGAGATAGAGAGTGAAAAGGATAGGAGAAATGACAGAAAAGGAAACACACAAGGCAGAAAGAGAAAGAGGGAGGCAGACTGGGAGATTACTAAATAAAAAGATATAGAATCAAAGGAAAACATACAAGAGTGAGAAGAACTTGAATTGAAGAATTGGCTTTCAATTTCTTAATCAAAACAAAATTTCTGGGTCAGGGGCAGTAAAAGCCTTTAGTCTTAATAAAAAATCTGAGATAAAATATGCCATTCACAAGAACACAGCTTACCTCATAAGATAATCTTTGGTAGACTTTACTCTCGTTATCGAGAAACACCAGCGACTTCTCCGCGGTCACCGTACCGTCAAAGAGGAACGTCAGGTCACCCTTCTGCCATTTCATCTCGGAGAAATCTACAAGGGTGGTATCGACGCGGATCTGGGCGCCCTTCTTGTAGATGCGACAGGTGTCGGACGGGAGGATTCGGGATACCAGAGGTACTGAGGAGGGAACAGACGGAGATACAAGATACAAGATATTTAATTTGGTCTTTGCAAACAAGTTACATAGAAATTTGGTTTCCACTGGCGTTACAGTAATATTTTAAAAAATACATTATTACAAGAAATAATTACATCACGTTTATAGAAATAGATGAAATAATGAACAAATACATGCAAAAGATAACGAAGCGACAAAAATAGTCATTGGTACTTCAAATCATGAGTTTCAAGATTAAGCCTTGGTCATCGGTATTTCAAATCATAATACTTTTGACGCAGAAGTTTAAACGTTTAACCTGTGAGTTGAATTTATGAACAGAGTCGGGTACAAATGAACATCTGAATCGTGAAAGGGGGGTTAGGGTAGGGTGAAGTCAGATACCAGAACGATTAAATGAATAAAATGAATGAAGTGGATGGGTATTGTCTTTCATGATTGAAGAAGTTTAGTTCATGTTTCTTTATTAAATCTACGTCAATGGATCATTCTCAAAGTAAATGAACAGACCGGCACATATTAAACCAACAGAATAAATATCATTCGTACATATGAAATCTAATGAAAGTTATTCTTCAGTATCATGTTAAACATTGTAAGAAAAATTACAGTCGAATCATGTACGCGCATGTAACAGGACAGGTTAAAAACAAAAAGAATGTGAAAATAAGCATTGATATACCCATATACATGTACATTATATATCCATGAAAGTGCTTGACAATTGTATACATTTTCATTTTCAATACTATTGTTTAGCATGTTGAATTTTGTATACAAATTCCTAAAAGAACTGTTACATAATTTATAAGAAAATAAATACAGTTCACAAAGACTCATACTATAACATACATGTACATGCATGCATATTTACTTTAGATGTATAAGGTATGCTGTATGTCTACTTTATCATTTTCAAATATTTATGATAATTACTCAATGGGGAAATGCTTGACATACATGGGTATGAAAAGAGAATCAGATATTTTTTCAAGGTTCCTTTCTTTTTAGCGTATTAAAGGTATTACAAAGTTTTGGTATGGGGTCATGAATTTGGTTCAAATGAACACATTGGAAGCGTATGCGTTCCTACAATATTCATTGATCGTTGTCGCGGTTGAAATCGAGTCTAAAATTATGAAATTGTAAATAATAAATTTCTTATGTCGTATAGCTCCCTCTCAAGGTCAAGATATTAATTAAGCTATAAAACAATGTTTTTTAACCAAAATCGACCGATTAGCTATTCCCATTTGGAAATTATATATCACAACTACATATTCTGAGATTTTCATGGTCGCAGCTACCATTGTACGACCATAGGCGCTATTTGAAATTTATCAAAATTTACCGGGAGCACCGGTAAATTTTTATATTCAATTTTTCTCGAAAACAGAAGTGTTTTAGGGGCTAATTTTGTTAGTGCTTATAATACATCCACAGGGGCATCCAAATATATAAAAATTGTAAAGATTCACTATCCACCCAAATTTCCAAATTTCCCAAAACTTTGTATTACCTTTAATATCTTTGTTTACACATTTCAACAATTCCTAAAACATTGCTCCCCCTTCTATTTTCACTCTACTGCTTTTTGGTGAATCATAAAAATCTTCCTCTATCAATGTAAAGTGCAATTCTAAAATCATTCAACTATAAATATTGTTTGTAAACATATTAGGATACGCATGACCAATACTTTTGGGTCCTTGCCAGTACTACACTATGGATCTACTTCAAGCAAATGTTATTTCTGTACGGTGTTTTTGATACTTTCTCCCACACGGTGTATACGTACATGTACAACCTAAAATAGTCTAGTGAACTGAAACCGATCAGTGAAGAGGAAATTAATCCCGGGATTAGGCCTTGATATGTGGCTGAACTTCACAAGTAATTTATGCAATACGATCAGCCTTTACGATCAGCCTTGACGACCAGCTATTAATACAGTTGTATAAAATACAGTATCGACATACATGTATTGTACGTGCATGAGTTGTTAATCACAAACAAGCCAAACTGGTGAAGTACAATGACTATATTCACTATAATGCAATAAAGATTATCTACTGTATGAACAAATTTCTATCATTACACAATATACAGTACTGTTGTCATTTTTGGCCATGAATTTGCCAAACTATGAGTACACTGTATATAATGTAAATGTAGGCCTAGTTAGAATCTATGCATACAATGTCCATAATCTGAATTATAATAATACAGTACTGACCAGGCGCTTACGCAGGATTTTTTCAAGGGGGGGGGGGGGGGGGGGGAGTGTTTTAACATTTTTAAATCGGGCCAAAAAAAATTGCAAGGCGGGGGCGGGGGGGGGGGGGGGGGGTTAAGAGGACACTTTTTTTCTTCTTTTTTTTGGTCTCAAAATTTGGTTTAAGAGGACACTTTTTTCTTCTTTTTTTTTGGTCTCAAAATTTGAAAACTTGACATTTGGCTCAGTTGGGGGGGGGGGGGGGGGGGTAAGGTCAGCTTTTTTAGGTCAGTCATTGGCATAATTTTTTTTTTTTTTTTTTAATTAAAAAAAAAAAAAAGGAAGGGGGGGTTCAACCCCCCCCCCCCCCTGCGTCGCGCCTGGTACTGACAAACTTAATTATCACAATACCGTAATGACACTATAGGGCAATGAACTGATATTATAAACATGCCGTAATGGAGTAGGTACACTGATTACCATATTCAAACTGAAGAAAAGTGAGATTTGAACCACCATTCAGAGCTCAATGTTTTACACTTTGACCCCATTTACAAATGGGATATACTGTAGAAAGGAAGTTTTGCATCTCACTGCCTTTTTGTAACACAACAGTGCAAAGTAAATATCAAATTATGAAATAAAGCAAATTGTTATTGCAACTTGAACTGCGATTGATTCTCAGTAATTAGTGATATTTGGGGGGAAAATTATACACACAATAGCTTTTTAACATGGTTAAAAACTTTATCTCATTTACATGTAAACAGCTTATATCATAGTTAGCCTCTTTGCACACAATGTCTTTAATCTTATAATCTAACATGACAATGTAAATTTAATGATAATAACTATGTACATGTACAAGTACCTGATATCAGAACAACCTGATTTGAGAGATTTAATCATCTGAAAGGTATCAAGAAATATAGATATTTTCAATGTAAAAAAGGTTAATTTCTATAGAATCTACAAATTGGTTGATGATCAAAACTAATTGGCAATATAATTTCACAGGTAGATATTATCCAATACTCATTATTTGCTGATTATTATCATGATTTTTTATCCACGATGAAGGTGATGCTCTTTGCAATTCTTTATATTTCTAAATTCAACTAGTATTATTAACCAAAGCCGATTATATACACATATGCAATATTAAGACCCTCCATGCTATATGGTACATATACATAATGTAAATACATTTATAAGTGTGAAATTATTTGTTTAGCCAAAGCAGGTATGGTTTAAAGATGTGTATGAAGTCCATTTTTTTTATTTTGCACACCCCCCTCCCCCCCCCCTCCCGAAAAAAAATGACATGTACATGATAAAAATAATATATTCCATATATTTATTTCATACACAGAGAGACAAAGCATTCTTGTCACATTAGGGACCTGCTAAATAATAAAAAAAAACTATAAAATAAAAAACGGCTTTAGTGTGATACAATGTGTCCATGTATGATCCATTTTCAACAATAGAATACACTGACAAAACAGGAATATATGTAACATATGACACAACGAATGCATACAAAATAAGACTACTTTTAAAAAAAGATGGGAGAAAAATTCTAGAATGGAAAATGTTTTAAAATTGTTCTGATGATAGGGAATGTGTATGCAGGCTTACCCCAGCTTTGAAAGTCCCAATGGAGCTCCATATAGAAGTCTCCTAGATCCGTCAAGAGCTGGAGAAGCTGGGGTCTCCTTTGCTCCAGGAGCTCCCTCGACTGCTGCTTCAGTTTCCGTAGCAACAGGGATACTGACGAGAGGAAGGAGATGTAGTGGGAGAAAGAGAAAGAGAATGGTTCATTATCATTTTTTAATAGTTAAACTGAAATAGGCCATTTTTGTAGTGTAACCAAATGTATGCATTATATGCCTTTGCGAAGCACCTTGATACAAGTTATTTAAGGGCGCGTTCATGCTTGATTTTGACGGCCAGAATCAGGCATCTGTTACGTGTTTAGTTTAAAACACGCTTGCGTTCATGCTCACTTTTGTAGAATCACCGAAAAACGGCGATCACGAACGCCGATCGTAAACTCACAAAAAGATGCGTTTACAATTGTAAACGCGTTTAAATGGGGTCAACGCACTGACCTCTAGTGGGTCTACGTAGCATGCACAGTGAAGGTCACACAATGCCACACAAGGAGAATTGCCTGGATGAGCCAGAGAAGTAAGCATGAACAGCTACACCGTGGAACTGCGATCACGATGAGCGTTTACGATGAGCGTTTCAGATCGCTCATTCTACCTTCAAAATCAAGCATGAACGCGCCCTAATTCACCTGTTACAAATAAATGTATCTCAAAAGTCAGAGTGCAAATTACATGTATTAGTTGTTGCTAGGTAGGGCAAACATCATGGCTTGCTCTACCTAAGAGGAAGAAGATTATTAAGCAGGAGCAGATGAAGACACAAAAAGACAAGAAAAATAAAAAGAAGAAGAGGAAAAGCAAAGGATGAAAAGAGAAAGAAGAATACAAGGTATGATTTAGTGAGTATAAAAATTAATTTTCAAAAGGTAGTGTGAGAGAGGAAGTATAGAAAAATAGAAAAATGTGCAAAATCAAATTTACTTTCAATGTGATAATGTTTTATCACAGAGTATGCATAAAGTCAAGTGTATCCGGTTGTAATGGATGAACCAAGTAACTCCTCATAATCAAAACTAAACTTGCCATGACAATAAAACACTCATAAAAACATGATAGCATGGATTTTGTATTTATCCTTCACTTAGCAAAATTGCTAAGCAAGGGGTTTTCCCTTTCTACTTTTCTGTTTTTGTGAACAAACATTGAAGGTCCTGTCTTCACAACTAAGACATTTTTTCCTTCTAGGACATGACTGTTATTTGTTTACTATTGTATGTATCTCAAGATTGTTTCCTTGGAAAACATAATCTTTAAGGTGCAAGAGCGCACTCAAGAAACCATAGAAAAGTGTTTGTGCTGGGAAGGTGGATAATGTTACCTTGGTTTGTCTACGAAATGTATCTCTGATTCTCTGTTCATTATTAAAGGATTCATACTAACTTAACTCTATGAACATTTATACAGTATGTAGTATATTTAAGGGTGAGTTACGGCTCTTATAGCCACGTCAACATAAACTATCTGTACATAATATGGTATACAGATATATATATATTTATATGAAATAACATTCTATCTGATGAATTATAAAATAAACTTTTTACTGTTATTCTATTCGTAATATACATTGTTCTTTATTATTATTTGTTTGTATTCAATTCTTGATGTTATATAAGAACAAAATATTGATGGATATATGTCAATTGATTGATACATTTTATTTCAAATTCGGTAAAAAAAAAAACACTAAAAAACAGGTTATAAACATTTACAATGTACATATAAAATCAACTTAAATATGTGAAACAAAGTAATAACATTTAAATACAAATAGTTGGAAAATAGAATAGGGTGTATCAGTAAAAGCCTTTGTGGCTTGACAAGTTGATACACCCATTACAAAGAATGAAAAACATTATATAAATTTCAGGTAGCTGACGGTTACAAACTAAATTGTATTCAACTCAAACATACTGAGACAGTAAATAGCGCTTGTACTTATTTTTAAAAGAATTTCCAAATTGAGTATTACGTATTAAGGGGGATAATGTATTCCATATAATGGGACCAACGAACCGAATAGACTTAAAAAGAGAGTGAGATGAGACCTTTGATTGATGGAATAACTGGTTGTCAATGGAGTTCAATGAATAAAATATACACAAAAAATCTAATTCTAACCATTTGATTTTGTACCCAATTCCCTGGCTGTAATGCACCATGTATTACCTTTAAGACTTAGTCCCTTAGGCCTACATGTATCTTCTGAGGGTTGGAGGAAAGAAAACCACTCAGCAACGTTTATCAGTGTGTTATAAATATGTTTGATTGTCTTATTAGGGTCAGAGAAAATTGGTCTAACTTCATATCTATTGAGATCGTTGGTATAATGTAAACGGTCGATCTTCGCTTCAATTCTGAACGAGTAAGATAGACACCCCTATCTCAGTATCAGGTTCCAATTAACAATGCCATAATTGCTACCAGGACAGGGAGGAACCTACTTCACACTGGTAAATATGAAGCGAATGAGGCCCCATTTACACTGGGAGTTAGGGTGTTTCTTGCAGAGACGTTTTAAAGGTGCCCTGACGTCACATTATAAAAAAAATAGAAAGTTTAGGTTGCCTTATTAATGCTGCTTTTAGAATTGGTATGGACATAGACTAGACCCTAAAGCAAGTTGAAATGTCATCAGGCTTCTAGGCCACTCTAGATTCACCTATTCAGAGCAGATATATATTTATATATTTCCACATGTGAAGCTCACTTTTTTTCTTGTTTGTGAATGAACCTATTAAATCACATTATAATTCCTATGAAAGAGTTATCCCTATTCATACAAGAGGATCACTGTACTTCAGGAACCATCTAGACCTACATGTAATCCAGTGAAAAAAAATACACGGGGGCTCAGGGCGAACTTGCCCCCGAAATGCCCAAAAGATCCCCGAAAATCAGAAAAGAACCCCCTGTAAATTTGCATAGAGTTCAATGCAAAACAAATTTTAGAGTGTTATTTTTATGCAGGCAAGCTTGAAAAGTAGCCCCAGAAAAATAGATATTAATTTTTTCCCTGATCACTGGTTCAGACAAGAGGTGAAATTTTCTATAATTCAAAAAATTAATTCCAAGTTTCTTGTCCCTTCCTCCTTCCTTTCTTCAGCCTGACTCACTTTTGGCTTATTTTGTGTTTCTCTTTGAAATGAAATAAATTAGAGGTCATCTAGACATTAGCATTTATCAACACTGTAAATATATTGCAATCACATTTTGTTTTGAGCCTCTACATATTGATTTACAAAAGAAATTGAATTACCCAAATTTGTTGAAATTGATCTAATGCAAAGGCATGTATGGAAAATTTATCAAATATCATATGAAATAGAATCCCTGGCCTCCTCCTCACTTTCAGAACATCAGGATGAGAACCTATGAATACTTTGTCCTTGGTCTAATGAACTTGTGTACTTCAAGCAAGGTAAACTGATACCAGTAACAAATTACATTCACATTAAAATAATCACAGTACTGCCCAAAAAATGATTTCACTGAAATGAATTTGCTTTCTACTTTATTACTGAATGTTATTTTGTGAATGTTTCAGTTCAATTGAGATAACAAAGGTAAACATAAATTGATAAAAAGTGTTGATAAAAAGAGTTATCATGAAAAAAAACGCCCCCCAAAAAAATATTTAAAAAAAGAAAAAAGGTGGCAATACACAATATAAGCACATACAATCTGTACAATATTGGGGGTGAATTAAAGATGGTTGAAATCTTAGTACTTTCGACCCTTGTTACCGGAGAAAACAAAACAAAACAAAGAACGGTCAAACACCATGGCCATGGAGAAGGAGAGAGAGAGAGAGAGAAATGGAGAGAGAGAGGGAGAGTAGGAGAGAGAATGAAAGAGGGAGAAGAATACCACCAGTAATTTTCATCAAGGTCAATTTAATTCACATCATCTTGAATACTGCTTGACCACTGGGACTTAGAACTTTCTCACGCAAGATGATTTAAACAAAAATTGTGAGTGATCTAGATTCGTGAAAGTTTAATGCCATGGTGTGATTGCATCAAAACAGAGAGCTTCTAACAGCAAAGAGGCCATTATTGATGATTGGCATATTCCATAACAGTGACTCCTTTACTACATTACATGTATTTACAGTCCTGTGTATTTAGGTGTGTTCACAAACAGATATCCCATAATAAAGGTTACTGGTTCAAAACTCTTCATGAGAACCACTCGCTCTTGCTCTCTCTCAGATAATAATGGCAGATTGTGGTTGGATAATCCTTCAGGGGAATCTTCAATATTGAAGGTGGGTAGATCAAATTTTGGCTACAAAAATGCTCCAAACCCTGCCTACCCCCCCTCCCCCTCCCCAATTTTTCCCCAGCCTTAACTGACTTTTTTTTTTAAAAGATTTTAAATACTGGTAGAGTCTTCATCTACAAAAATAGGGGGAAGTCACATCTCTCCATAGTCACATATCTACCTCCACCCACACCCCCCCCTTCCCATGGTGACTATGGGTGCATTATTGTTAAATATGGTTGGATCACTTGAGGAAGCTCTGCCACCCCACCCTCCCCCCCCCCCCCCCCACTTTACTTAAAGCCCATCTGTACTAGTTTACAGAAGGGATTAGACCACCCTGCAAGGTCACTGACAGGTGGTTATCTCATCAAATCAGCTCTCACTTAACATAAGAAAAAGAGGATCATGGGGGACCAATGGTCACCTATTAGGCATTGTTTGCTATATAGTAGGCGCTAGTAGCCATTAGTAGTGCAGTGGGGCTTTAAAGTCTGCGCTTACAATCCCAGCATGGAGCCGGAGCCGCCTGCCTGCTGTCAACAAACTCACACTCCTAACTCCACACTCCCAACTGACCTCTCGGTCCGACCTGGATCGATCCGAACCGAGCCTGAGTGTAGTGTGAATAAGGCCTCAGGCTTCTACACAGCACATAATATCTCCATGCCCAGACATACTGATGAAATATGATCCCTATGTTTACCCTATTGCTGTATGCACACAGACAGACAGTACCCTTCTCCTTTTATATATATATACATTGTCTCATGGTTACTCGTAATTAAATTCATGGATGTGCAGGCAGGCAGGGGGATGCATGCAATAAAATGTAATTTCTCAATTAAAACTCAGATATTGAACTGAAAGTGACTCTGTAACATTGCCTCGGACTCTGAAACAAAATCCTGGATTTAGCTCATGCTGCAATCATAATTATAAACCTTGAGGTAAGGCAGGAATCTCATGACGTTTACAAGTTGATCGGCCGTCTGATTATCAAGATATTTAAGATTGGAAATCAAAATTTCATTTTCGTTTTCCTAAAGGTTTTAAAACACTACAGTAATAACAGACACTAATAACACATAGGGCCATGCACCTCAGATTTAACATTGTTAAACGATGCCTTTAAAGTAAAAGTACCAAAGGATTGAATTCAGCAATATAGTTTCTAACCGAGAAATCAAGTGAAACATGTGATCACAATTTGTGATTTTAGTTTTCGGTCGCATAGGTTTCTGATTTTAGAGTAGATCAAGAAAGGTTTACAAAAATACTTTTCCTTTTTCTTTCCTTGATTTCTCATGACTTTTCCTGTATGCCGGATTCATCAAAACTTTGATCATGGATATATATGTCGCTAGAGTATACTAAGTGTGAGGTGTACAAATGCATGTAGACCCATGTTCTATTCGGGCCGAAAGAGCAAATAAGCCTTCATTATTAATGGTCTGTGCAGAACTCAAATTGGTATTCATTCTGCATTTCTCATGCGAGAGGCAAGACGGAGTATTAGATGACAAAACCAAACATCAAATTTCCGTCACAAGACAGGCGCTGACATCCAAAATAAGAAATCCAATTCACAACAAGTTTAAAGGCATCACTCCGAAGTGTGGAGGGATTAAAAAGCATTTGAATGACAAATTTGCTGATACTTATGAAGTTTAGATGGTATGAGATCGGATCACAAGGTGCCCCAAACTTTGGAATAAATAAAACAAGTGTTGGAATACAATTGCCTAAATATCGGGTCATATATTTCACTTGAAACTGCTCTCTTAAAAAAATAAAAATCATGATTTCCTTTGATAAAGTTCAATATGTTCATACCAGTCTTAACATATATTTCTATAATTTTTAGTTGAGGCAGAGATTGACAATTAGTGTTACATCCTCCACATGGGGGGGGGGGGGGGGGGCAAGTGGGGCGGGGCTATTTTGTTTATGTTTCTTGATCTCTTTCTCTCTATTTTTTGTTTCTCCCTTATTCTCTTCTCTCCATGTCTATTAATCTCTTTCTTTCTCTCTCTCTCTCTCTCTCTCTGCATCTATTTGTTCCCCTGTGTCTATCTTTTTTTCTGTCTGCCTATATACCTCTCCCCTTTTTCCCTCTCTCTCCCTTTCTCTATATCTTGCACTCTCCTTCTCTCTCTCTCTCTCTCTCTCTCTCTCTCTCTTTTCTCTAGCTCTCCGTGTCTATTTATCTCTTCCTCTCTCTCTCTCTCTCTCTCTCTCTCTGCATCTATTTGTTCCCCTGTGTCTATCTTTGTTTCTGTCTGCCTACATTTCCCCTCTTTTTCTCTCTCCTTCTCTCTCTCTCTCTCTCTCTTGCACTCTCCTTCTCTCTCTCTCTCTCTCTCTCTCCATCTCTCTCTTTCACTCTCTCCATCTCTCTCTCTCTCTTCCTCTCTCTCTCCATCTCTCTTGCACTCACCTTCTCTCTCTCTCTCTCTCTCTTTCTCTCTCTCTCTCTCTCCCTATCTTGCACACTCCTTTTCTCTCTCTCTCTCTCTCTCTCTCTCTCTCTCTCTCTCTCTCTTTCTCTAGCTCTCCATCTCTCTCTTTCATTCTCTCCTCCTCACATACATGCGCGTAAACAGACACAAATAATGCAATGTGCAGAAATGCAATGACAAATGTCAAGGATGAACTACTGACAGTTTTTCCAAACTTCAGAAAAACACAGATTCAAACAACACACACACACCAGGCCGATCAATTCACATGCCTTGGATTCCCTCCACATAATAGTACGTCTTCAAACAGTCATTGCCGTTCTACAAGAACCATTCATACATGAGGCCACGAGGCAGTAAACCACTTAAAGGGATAGTTGAGTTCTGCAGAGGGCGCTACACAAAATAATTTTTTGTGAGATAATGAAAAAGTGAGTGTCAAATTTGGAATAACATACAATTTAAAGACAGCTGAAATATGTCCATGATCCATAAATATCCAGAAAAAGCCGTTGAAAAAACAAAATAGTGCCTTTTACGTCGTATTTCAGCCAATGCCGATGTTGGCTTTTTTGTTGGCTTTTTCGTGTTGGTTATATTATGCATAATCAGCCGGCCCACATTGTTATTTTTAATTTATTAATTAATTAACCGTCACCGTATGTTTTGAAAGTGTAGCTGAATTGGTATGATCGTATTGGCGAAATTTCACACATTTTGGGGTCTAAGATTAGGCTACCTTCATAGCAATTTTAGGTTCTAAAAGGGCACTGGAAATGTCATAGATAAGAATAAAAGCAATAACCATAATAATAATAATACAGACATTTATAACGCGCAACATATCCACCCAGAGGGTGCTCAAGGCGCTTACAATGAGCTACATAATATACTTAGATATAATTTTGCTTACATTACATTACACATGGTTATAAAAAAGAAGAAGATGATATTAGTTAAAGTTGGCCATTAGATAAGTTTTCAGGCTGGCCTTGAAACTATCTACTGATTTACAGTCCTTAACCCCCTGTCCACACACAACATTTTCCGTCATTAGTCATGATTAGCTACATGTATACCGTTTCGCGATAGTGATACCGTTTCGCGATAGTTTTACGATGCAAATTGTAGGTGTGGACGCTCACTAACGATACGTCGTATAACGAAACTAGTCTAACGAAACGCAGGTTTGGGCATCGTTTCGAACTGAAACTCGATAAAGAATCACGCCTAATCACGGAAATGTTGTGTGTGGACAGGGAGAGTGTAACTAGTGTAACTAACTGGGCGGGGCTTAACGTGACCTCGAGCGAAAGGAGACCAGACTGTAGAGTTTCAGGATTACTTTCTTCTGTTTATGGACATCCTTGAATTTATACGATGATTATTTATATGACGTTTCTTGTGTGTGGACACTTTGAAATTTAGACTATGATTCTTTATACGACGTTTCGTTATAGAGTTTCGGGATAAATTGTTTTGTGTGTGGACACGCTGTAAGTGTGTTAGGGAGACTGTTCCACAATCGGGGAGCTGCAGAGGCAAATGCTCGATCTCCCCATGATCGTCTAGTCTTAGGGATGATCAGAGTTGATGTATTGGCAGAACGCAAACCAGAAGGACCAGGCTTGCGAAAGTTGAGTAGAGAAGAGATGTACTGTGGCGAGGAGAACTTCAAGGCACGGTATGTGATCAGAAGGATTTTGTAGGTGAGACCATGCACTTTGAAGGCATTTGCGGTCTGAAAACAGAACTCAACTATCCCTTTAAAGTATTTTAAAAGCGCGTAGGTTCAGGGTAGGACAAAAAAGAAACAAATGAGATAAGTGTAGTGCCATTTTAGATGTTTCTTAAAATACACAGATCAGTGAGTACAAATGTGTTTCTCTTTTAGAAAAATACCCAAAATCAGTTGCTGTTATTTTATATGCAAGGTTTTCCTCAATGGCTTTTTAAGGTGGTTCACTGTGCCTTCAAATTGCCTTGTTTAAGTTTCCTCTTTTGTACATTTACATCACTATTCTACCGATTCCGTTAAACATGATCCTAGGTCCAAAATCACATTTAACACAAGGAAAACCTAGACGGTCAGACTAATTAAACTTCCTTTGTTAATCCAAATTTTGAAGAAAAAAAGCCTTAAAGGTAATGCAAAGTTTTGGGAAATTTTGAAAATTGGATTGATAGTTTTTTTTTAAATGTTGATTATTTGGATGCCCCTGTGGATGTATTATAAGCACTAGAAAATTTAGCCCCTAAAACACTTCTGCTTTCGAGAAATTGAATGATTGAAAATTTACCGGTGCTCCCAGTAGGTTTCAATTATTTCAAATAGCGCCTAAGGCCATTCCATGGTAGCTGCGACCATGAAAATCTCAGAATATGTTGTCTATAGTTTATTTCCAAACGGAAATAGAAAATCGGTCGATTGTAGTAAAAAAAATATTGTTTTGAGAGGGTGCTATACAACATAAAGAGTTTATTTATTACAATTTCATCACTTTAGACTCGATTTCAACCGCGACAACGATCATTGAAT
>JAVYIG010003243.1:0-205123 GCA_035222895.1 Strongylocentrotus droebachiensis | reverse complement strand
GGTGCATCACAGAAAAGATGTTACAAAATCCCGCTAAAATGTGTGAACTCTACACATTTGCCATTATTTATGTTGTCTTGTTACATTATCTCGTGTTTAAAGCTTATCTGTACTAGTTTATAGGAGGGATTAGACCGCCCTGCAAGGTCACTGGACAGGTGGTTATCTCATCAACTCAGCTCTCAATTAACATAAGAAAAAGAGGATCATGGGGGACCAATGGTCACCGATTAGGCATTGTATTCTATATAGAGGGAGCAAGTAGATACAAGTAGGACAGTGTGGCTTTAAATACTAATGGCATCCCATTTCTAGGTAAACTGGTGAACATACTGATCAATTCTGGAGTGACTCGTTACCTGGAATTCAAGTCTGTGGAAGGGAGCTATGTCTTCAAGGATGGCAAGGTCCACAAGGTTCCTGCTACAGAAACAGAAGCACTGACATCTTGTGAGTATATCATAACAGTTTAATAGAAGAGAAGAAAAGAAAATGGGTGTTGAGTTGTATGTGTAATATATGAAAGGGAGAGTATGAGAGAGGGGGCGGGAGAGAGAGGTAAAGAAAGGGGTGGGGATGGGAAGGAGAGGGGGAGAGAGAGAGAGACAGACAGACAGACAGAGACAGGCAGAAAGAGAGAGAGAAGAGAAGAGGAAGAAGAGGGATGGATGAGGCAGGAGCAGGATACTAATTCATAATTGATATTAGTCTTTCTCAGCTTTGAAATATGTTCTGATTACCTACATACTTGATGGAGCAGTGTGGTGTAGTGGTTCATTCACTAGACTCTAGTTGAGGGGTCAAATCCTTGCCTGGGAGATATGTCCCAAGATGAGTCATTCTTATGTTTTGTTTCCTCTCTTAACTCTTGTGTGAAATGGTACCAGACATTTTTTTGGTCTCGAAATGCATTATGCATGAGAAACTGCCTCATCTGCTAAGTCGGTCATTATTTCCAAGATACTTTCTTTACTGTATGGTAATAACAGTGATACTGATATAGTTTCCTGTGCTAGCTGAAAATATGAGGCAAAGGGAGCAGCAAAAATGTGATTGCTAGTACAGGTAATTCAAATTTAACTTTATCTTAAAGGTATCTTTGATACCGGTAGTTGTTTTGATATAGAAAATAGCATTTGTATGATTAGATCCATTCCATTCCTGCAGCTTTGTTGAGCTTGGGTGAGAAGAACAGCTTCCGAGGATTCCTGAAGTACATCGCTGAATTCAACCCCGAAGACTTGAAGGATGAGGTAGACCCCGAGACGACCACTGCACAGGAACTCTATGATAAGTTTGGACTGTCCAAGTCTACCGTTGACTTCACTGGCCATGCCCTCGGTCTATACAGAGATGACAGGTGATGTTCCCTTCTTAAAGGCATCGTTTAAGAATGTTAAATCTGAGATGCACGGCCCTACGTGTTATCAGTGTCCTGTGATATGGTGGAATATTGAAGCCCTAAAAAAAAATCGCACTTCAAATTGATCAAGAAGTGCCTCAAAAGAGTAAAAATCTTTGTGTTATGAAAACCGTTAGGAAAACTCAAAATTTGGTTTCGATTTCCAATCATAAATATCTTGATAATCAGACAGGCAATTGGCTTGTAAAAGTCATGGGGTTCCTGACTGACCTAAAGGTTTATAATTCTCATTGCAGCATGAGTTAAATCAAGGATTTTGTTTCAGAATCTGAGACAAAGTTACCCAATCCCTTTTAGACCACTCCAGAGAAACAATAAATACACTTTACAATGGACAGGTGGTCTTTCTATACAGGTATCATGTAAAACAATTCTCAGTAAGGAATGCTGTTAAATGCTGGATACAAGGGGTTTATATCCCACTCGCTGATGAGCATATTTTACGAGAAGGTACAATAAGTGTAAAATCCTTAAAAAAGAGAAGATTTTATAAATTATATTTCATCCATTCGCAAGGTCAAAAATATGCCTGTAATTCATAATCTTTAAGAAATTTGCCAAATAAGCTATTTTTTGCTAATTCCATCAAGTACTCTCTCTCTCTCTCTCTCTCTCTCTCGTGTTTTGATGACATAAATATATTTGTCTTTTTTGTTATTGCAGCTATCTAGCACAACCGTGCGGAAGACTATCAGGAGGATCAAACTGTACTCTGAAAGCCTTGCTCGCTATGGCAAGTCACCGTATCTCTATCCAATGTATGGTCTAGGAGAGTTACCACAGGGATTTGCTAGGTAGGTTTTAATTCATTGGGTTCTTACATTAACCCTATGTTAACTGGGGGGGGTCAATTTGACCCCCCCCCTGTAGAAATTTCGCGACTACTCCGAAACCGCGGCAGATATAAAATTTTCCTTTCACGACTTTTTACTTTCGAGTCTTACGCATCTTTTAAAACAATTTTTTCGAAAATCGGACCTACGGTTACAAGGTCACGTGACCTTTTGTCTTTGCATGTCAGCCCGAAAATCGCTCATTTTCATGATTTGTGTACAAAACATATGTAAAAGTCATTTTTCCTAAAAATAGATAAAACATTGGTTATTGAGTCTTGTTTAAAGTTTAGATGTTTGTTTTGGGGTCAAAATAGTTGAATTGTAGTTATAAATGAAATAAAACAACAAAAACAATAAAATACATAAGTTAAAAAAACAATGAAATACATAAGAAATTATCAAACAAGAGATAACATAGGAATAACCTGGCTCTTGCAATTTCTTGTGTTGTATTATTATTCCAAATGGTCTAATAAATATATGTAGTGAAAAAGAATACTTAAATATGAATAATCTATTATTTATGGGCAGAAATGTGAATTTTATGACCTTATTTGCATAAATTAGCATAAATATGCAAATGAGTGAATTTTTCAAAAATTTGAAATTACCATAGTATTCTTTACACTTCACTTGACATGCATGCAAATTTTCGCGGCGATCGGCGGTGAAACGGCCGAGATCTTAGGGGGGGGGTCAAATTGACCCCCCCCCAGTAAAAACCTGGTCTGAAATAGCCCAGTTAAGATAGGGTTAACTCCCTGCATTAATTTTCAGTCCGTCCTGTTGCATAAAACTTAACATTGATGGTAACTTTGCCATCGATGGCAACTACCATGGTTACAGGGCTCAACAGCCAATCAAAATCAAGGTTTCCATGGCAGTTATAAAGAAAAGGTTGACCTGATGTTAGAGGTGATAGACAATATATTTGTTAGGTGTGTTATTCTTTTCATTTGTATGCGGAAGAATATAATTTTACGTGGAAAGAATTGCTCTTGAAATGCCCTCCTATCCCAAATTGACAAGAAATGGTTCAAGGGTCATTCCATGTCAAATCACCCAATGGTTTTAACCCGACCATTTTTGATTTTGATGAAACTTTGTGTACTTGTTGAGTGTGATCTCACAGCACCAAATCCCAAATTTTAGGTCAATCGGGTGAGGGGTTTGGGAGATACGGCCCACCAAATTTTGAGATTTTTTCAAAAATGGGGGTGGCGGGCCTACCTTTGAACCCTTGTATTTCGGGACCTAATGGGTCAATATTCACAAAATTTGTATTATTGGAAAGGGTATTCAATAAGGATTCCAAATCTGCCGCCATTTTGAAAATTTGTATATGTTGGGGTACTTTGACCTCTTGACCTAAGATTTGACCTTGAAATTGACCTTGTGGATCACGTAACCTTGACAACATTTTTCATGAAATGCAATCTCTGACATGTCCACTAAAACATATAAAAGTTTCAGAGATATAATATTTTTTGTTTAGGAGCAATAAGGACTGAAAGTATCCGTACTTACAGATATTCACAATAAACCCTATTATAATGTATACAATACATGCAATATGCACAGTACAACATACATGTACATCTTCAACATGCTTTTTTGTTCTAGGCATATCCATTCTAAGTTCATATAGGCCTAAAGGGTTAACAGGATGTATGGCTTTAGGCCTCTGAGTCGGTTCTAGGATAATTACCCCCCCCAGAAAATTACCTTCTAGGACAATCTTTCCCCCCCCCCCCGAGGACAATTACCCCCCAGACAATTACACCCTAAGACAATTACCCCCTGGACAATTACCCCCTAGGACAATTACCCCCCCCCCCCCCCCTTATTCGTTAAAGGGGAAGTCCATCCTGATAATAAGTTGGTTTTAATCAAAGCAGATTTTTTTGGGGGGAGGTAATTATCCTTGGGGGGTAATTTTCCAGGGGGGGGGGGTAATTGTCCTCAAGGGGGGGATAGATTGTCCTAGGAGGTAATTTTCTGGGGTTAATTGTCCTCTGGGTGTGATAGTCCTCGGGGGTAATTGTCCTCGGGGGGGGGGGGGGGGGGTAATTATCCTAGAACCGACTCAGAGGCCTAAAGTCTTACATCCTGTTAACCCTTTAGGCCTATATGAACTTGTCATTTTATTTCTATTCAAGTACTGCTGACATTTAGAATGGGTATGACTGCAACAAAAAAGCATGTGGAAGATGTATGTTGTACTGTGCATATTGCATGTATTGTATACATTATAATAGGGTTTATTGTGAATATCTGTAAGTATGGATACTTTCAATCCTTATTGCTCCTAAACAAAAAATAGTATATCTCTGAAACTTTTATATGTTTAAGTGAACATGTCAGAGATTGCATTTCATGAAAAATGTTGTCAGGGTTACGTGATCCACAAGGTCAATTTCAAGGTCAAATCTTAGGTCAAGAGGTCAAAGTACCCCAACATGTACAAATTTTCAAAATGGCGGCAGATTTGGAATCCTTATTGAATACCCTTTCCAACAATACAAATTTTGTGAAGATTGACCCATTAGGTCCCGAGATACAAGGGTTCAAAGGTAGGCCCGCCACCCCCATTTTTGCAAATATCTCAAAATTTGGTTGGCCGTATCTCCCAAACCCCTCACCCAATTGACCTAAAATTTTGGATTTGGTGCTGTGAGATCACACTTAACAAGTACACTAAGTTTCATCAAAATCAAAAATGGTCGGGTTCAGATTTTCAGATTTTTTGGGTGATTTGACATGGAATGACCCTCAAATAAAATCTTGTTGCCTTATGTGTGTAATCCTATTTACCCGTATTATGTCTTTGTGCAGTTCCTTTTTGCTGGATGTGATTTCAGCAAGATTGAGTGGATTTGTTACCATTTTGATGATTCTAAAATCTCAAAATGCTCAATTATTCTTATCAAATATGACATAATCAGCCTTTCCAAATAACTCCTGGGGGGTGTTTCACAAAGATTCTAAGTCGAACTTAACTCTAAGTTGGACTTAAAAGTTATGGAGAGCTATCTGTAGCCTTATAATGAAACATTTTGAAAAGCAAAAATTCAAGTATTTAAGACTTATCATAAATTCATCATAATGAACATGAAATCCTCTTGATAATAGAAAATATGAATGATTTGAATCAACACTTAAGTTAATGCCTTTTAAAATAACTTTTACAAAACATTATAAAGTTGCTAACAGCTTTCCATAATTGTTAAGTCCACCTTAGAGATAAGTTCAACTTAGGATCTTTGTGAAACACCCCTCTGGACAGTTTCTGCATTTGTTTCCCTTCAGTTCATTACTAACCTTTGTTGCTGTACGTGGTATGACTTGTTTCTTCTATCAGACTTTCTGCTATCTATGGAGGTACCTACATGCTGGATAAGCCTATCAATGAGATCACAATGGAGGGTGAAAAGGTCACAGGGGTCACGATATAAAATAATACACCTTTCCAAATAACTCCCGGACAGTTTCTGCTTTTTTGCCCCATGCGTTCTTTACTAACCTTTGTTGCTGTACGTGGTTTGACTTGTTTCTTCTCTCAGACTGTCTGCCATCTATGGAGGTACCTACATGCTAGACAAGCCTATCGATGAGATCACGATGGAGGACGGAAAGGTCACAGGGGTCAAATCCGGCGGCGAGGTCGCCAAGTGCAGCATGGTGATTGGCGATCCTAAGTACTTCCCTGACCGGGTCAAGAAGGTTGGACAGGTTGTGCGTGCCATCTGCTTGCTGAATCACTCTGTACCTAACACCTCTGATGCTGCTTCTTGCCAGATTATCATCCCTCAGAGCCAGGTCAATCGCAAATCTGGTGAGTCCTTTCATCTTTAATAGTTCAGTTTAATGTGATGGGAGGTGATCACTGCCAATAGCACAGGAACTTTGACCCACCAACTTCTTACTTATCCTATTTCCATAGTCTTAACCCTTTAGCACCTAAACTGCCTAAAACCTCCTGTCTGTTTTCGTCTGTTTTCAACGTGCTGTAGTATTCGTTCTATGGGGTCTACCATGATACTTGCATAATCCTTACAATGTCTACAGTAGGATGCTGCATAGAAAAATAGTGCATGTTTCATATTGTTCAGAACAATGTCAAAATGAGAGCAATATTGCAATATCTTCCAATGAGTAATAGGCCATTTTTACAAAATCTCTAGTTGCTAATGGGTTAAGTTTTAATGTTATAAATGGAATCACAACTGACACTTAAGAGTGGAATTTGTTTGCAAAAGTTTGTTTTCCCCAAAATGGCTGTCATTTGCGATATGCAACAGTTTCATGTGGTAAAAGTGTTGTTTTTTTTTACAGTAAAACAAAATAATCTATATAATAAATAGGTCTTATCCTTATGTAATTTGTTTTCATCCTCACACTTTGTCTACCAGATATCTATGTCCTGATCGTATCCCATGCCCACCATGTTGCTACCAAGGGACACTACATTGCTCTAGTTGCTACCACGGTTGAGACGGGCGAACCAGAAGACGAGTTGAAACCTGGTCTAGATCTGCTTGGCCCCATCGTCGAGAAGTTTGTGTCTGTCTCGGACATGTATGAACCAAATGACGATGGCAAGGAGAACCAGGTAAACACCCCCCCCCCCAGGAATATTCACAGATAATATTGACAAAATCACTACAAAATGCAAGACAGTTTGTAATAAATTCTTACATGTATTGGTTAGAGATATTTTTGAGATATAATAATAATAATAATAATAATGTCAACTTATAAAGCACACATATCCATTCTAAAAGACTGCTAAAGGCACTCTGTACAATATCAGAATAATTATGTAATATTAAAATTACAACATAAACAAATGGTGCTTAAATTTCTTCTTAAATATTTCAATTCATGATGATCGTCTTATTTGTAATAGTAAAGTGTTCCATAATTTGGTTGAATGTTAGCAAAAGCCCTGTCCCCCCATTTGTTATTGGTTTTGGGTGTACATAATTGGAGCTGTGAACTTAAAGGTAAAGACCAGTTATGGTCATGCGATTGAATTGTGAAAGAAACGTTGTGGAATCGATCAGAAAAGGTTGATCATCTAGCATCTAGCATCTGCAAGGTTCTGGAATCATCAAAATGATAAGAAATTTGGCCCATTCTTCGTAAAGTTACAAGCACTATACACAGAAAGATGTATATGGGACTACCCTATATCTCTCACAGGACCATGAGAGAAACAAATTTACCAAATATATGAATTAGTAGGCGGTTTCCCGCCAAATTTTTTATCATCATGTATTAGTCAAAACATATTCTTTCACATGATTGGTAATGAGAGCTTCCATTTCATTTTTTGAAATTGGGGCGTTACCAATACTGGTCTTTACCTTTAAACGTGAATTCCGTTGTGGGGTGTACTACTGAAACTGCACAGATATGTCCTTACTCTGGTCTTAAATTTCTCAGGGATCGTGCAAGGCATTTTCTGTTTTCATTAAATTGAGGCCAAATAATGTGTGCGCATCAGAAGCTCAGAAATCAATTAAAACCCAAGTTTTAGAACACCTGTTGTAAACCCAGAGTCTTGAATTAGTAGGGTATGACAAATAAGTGGGAATGTAGGTGTGATACTCAATGATACATGTGTTAATCTGTTCTGAATTCAACATAGATAGATTGTTATGTCCTTGGAATTGTCAATAACTGAAAATGCCTTGAAAAATCTCTGAATACAAAACCAACTGGCCCTGCGCAGCTAAGCTTTGTGCCTTGAGTACATCATTCATGTGGAGTTGACACATTATTAATACTCTATACAGTCAAACCTGTATATAGCGACCACCCAAGGGAAACACAATAAGTGGTCTTTGTAGACAGGTTCCTTTTAATAGTACATGTTTCAATTAGAAACCATTTTCAAGGGAAACAAAAAGATGTGCTTGGTGTAGACAGGTGGTCTATGTAGACAGATGGTCACTAAAACAGGTTTGACTGTATAATTATTCATTGAGGTCCACATGAACTTTACTGCAGAATGTCCTTGAACCATCTTATAGGTTTTCAGTCTGCTCATTTTGAAAATTATCAATCAAACATTATTCAGTGTGTATTCTTGTTGAATTGTTGTCTGATTTTATTTCCTTACACCATGCAGCTCTTCATCTCGAGCTCTTACGATGCGACCACACACTTTGAGACAGTCCTTGACGATATCCAAGATATATACCTGAGAGCTACCGGAGAAGCGATAGACTTCTCAAAAGTCCAGCACGATCTAGAAGCCAACAAAGATTCCCAATAAGCTCTCTCTCTCACGGTCTGTAGTCCTAGGTCACATTTAGTCCACTATCTCCTGTGTGAGTTCTGTAGTGAGAGAGCTAAGAGGCTGTATGTGCAGGAGAAGCCGTATATAAAGTAATTTTATCATTTTAAGTCTGTTTTATCGCTGCTCATGATCTATTGAACTCCAGTATAGTTGCATATCACTACTTAAAAGTGCAACCATATGATGTGTACTTAAAGTCATCTTGTAAATGTAATTTGAATTGATCAAATGGTATCACATAGATTGTGTTAAAGCGTATGAATATATAGGGTGGTTTATTTTTGTTTTTCAATAATTGGATGTACAGGTGGTGTAAGGGATAGATGCTTAACTCAAAATTGAATTTTTCTTCTCCAAATTAGTGAGGTGGTGATAAATGTTTACATTCCACATATTTTATTTGTAAATTCTGAAGTTCAACTTCAAAGGATTTTTTTTCTTCTTCTTATTCCAGCTGTAATTGTGAACCAATCATGCTTCCTATTAACAGTGATAACTTGTACAGACGTAACGGATGATGATGATGTATACTACTTAATGAGTTATGCCTTTCATGTTCATAATGTGTGTATTGCAACTGAAGTAGAGCTAGGCTAATCAAACTTGAGGTCGAGCATTTTAAATGCACTTTCCATATGTGTATACATGTCTGTGAATTAGAGCATAAGACAAAATTATTTCTTATTGCTATTTTTGTTTTGTTGTTGCATAACATACCTAGTATCACTGCTTTTAGAGATGATTAATATATTAATGGAGAGGATCTATCACATTTAGTAGACTAGATTATCAACTCTGAAATCATCAACTCTCTTGAAAACATGCGCAAACTTAAAGAGAGCGATGGAAAGTTTACGGAACAGAACAGAATATTGCAGCACATACATCTCTTAGATGTAATAAATTTGTTGTGTACAAAGGAACATGCGTTACCGACAGGATTTTGAGGATTTTGAGGAAAAGAATCTGTATCCTTCACTCTTTTACGTGAAAAAACAATCTCACTGATAAAGTAGGCAGTCCCATTGTAATACAAGTAGCTGATCTATGTCCATTTTAGCGAGAGAAGCTTGGTAAGATGCATACAAAACAAGGCCTCTAATCTTTATCTGAAGGTAAACATTTAGTTCATGAATAATGAAGGCTAAAAACTACATGTCTTGTACATAACAAAGAAGGTTACCATATTTATTAGTTAGCTCATGCCATTGTTGTTCGAAGAAAAGAAAAAAGGATTTAAATACAACCGCAATGACTACTACTTTAGAAATTTATTGCATTTAAATCTGAAACAATATACATACCTGTTAGTGTTGAATTATGTATTGTAATCTGTCCAGTGTGATTGTGCTTTTAGAGTAGAGTATGTGAAATATCTTGTTCTTTACTTGCTAGATAGTTTTCTCAAAATCATGTGCAACTGAAAACCCATACTGTGTCCTTCCTATAAAGCTTGAAATATAAATACTTTAGTGTGTGAATGCATGGAAAGGATAGCTGATGAAGAATGAAAATATGTTTTGTTTCGAATTGAAGTTGAAGAAATTATTTACAAAGTAAGTATGATTCTGGTTGCTTCAGAATTTATATGACATCGCTTTCAATGTTCCGTACACCACAAGCATGTTCAAATGAAAGTAATTGATTCTTCATGACTGTAGTCACGTCAATGTCCACAAAGCTATGATATTGGGGCTGAGTAAGATTGATATTTACATGAGTTGAAATAATGTCAAGTATGTTTCATTCTCAACTTTAAAGATGATATTGATTTTTGGTCTTCAATTTTTCATTGTGAAGGAAACTGACTAAAAGTTATTTTGAATGGCTGATTATCGGAGTAAATAGATTTAGTACAGTAGGTAGGACTTTGTCACAAATTAACCAAATCTTGCTGAAAATCACAAATGATGGAGAAAAAAAACAGACAGGCATAAGAGTCTAGGAGGACAAATACAAACATGTGGCATTTTGGATTTGGACCAAAGGAGACTATTTCTAATCATATTTAATGTATTTAATATATGAGCACATTTCATTTCTAGAGCAATTCTCTTCATGAGACATTGTTTCTGTGATATTAAATCACATGAGAATTAGAAGAATGGGCAAGCTCCCATATTGTTTTTCTTCTCCATAAGAACTCAAATTTATCTTTGAACCAAATGGATATGGGGTTGAACTTCTTTTATCCATACACCCATGATGTGAGGAATTCTAAGTAATTGCAATAGAGCTGACAATCTTTTTTTCTTCTTGCCCACTTTTATGAAATATTAACTGATTACAGAAATAAAGTAAACATTTTCCATAAGCAACATTCAAAGAGTTTTGAAAGCTTGGGAATCTGCATCTGGACTTTAAAAAGATTATTATTATTATTATTATTATATAACACAATGCACTGGAATAAATAAGGTGTGAATACATAGTATAATGAATAAAGTAGCATGAATGTTTGCAATATAATGGCTGATGTGGCATTCTAGAAAAGAAATTGTCTTATTTAATGTATCACCTGGTGGGGATAAGTATAGTACTATTGAGTTTCATACCAAATCTGCGCTGGAACACCTAGTGATGCTCATTTGCTCACAGGCCATGTGCTTCTTTAGTTGCAATATTTTTTTGTATACAAGAAAGATTATTGTTTTATTTTCCATGAAATATTTGTGTAGTTGATTGTTCTAAACTTTTCAATGTTTATATTTTTTATTTATCATCCATAAAACTTGCCTTTATTTGATATGAGAAGTGTGTTTGAACTGAAACAATCCATACTGAAAAACCTTATAGTGCATTCAAGCCTACTTAAGTATGTTTGTTGAATGATATGAATGAAAGCTCATGAGCTGTAAAGTCAGCATTTATGTCATGTTTTATCATAAACAGATTTTATCTTGTTACACATTCTTACTTAGTATATTCTTATCTCTGATTGCAATACAAGCCATTGTGTTTACAAAGAGGTTTTCTTTATTTTGTAGTAGCTATAGTCAATCATGTATGTAAATTTTATTGTTCCTTCAGTGTCATAATAGTAGGGTGAGGGAAATGGTGATGGTTGGCAAAGTGCAAAATAGATTAAAAAATATACACAAATTACATTATTTGTTTGCGTAATGGTCCATACATCTACAAGTAAGGTTGTCTTTGTTGATAAGCGTTGATATGACACAAAGGCACTTCCATGTTCATTCCATGTCGGGTTCAATTCAAAAGACGCAGTTTCAAATATTCAAGAATTTGGAGACCGCTTGACATCTCAGAAATTCACATTTCATTTGATTCCTCCACAATTCTTGAATTTGTCACAGTGTTTCTGTAGGTTAGGAGTAGTGGTATAAATAAATATACAATATCTATGGATCTTACCTTGCCTTTGTTGTGCAGTTAATATAATTGGGGGACAACAAATATAGATGTGTATGTTAATTAGCGGAATAGATATATGCCATAGTACTGCCTGATATATGAAACCTTAAACTTGGTAGCCGTATCTACATTTGTAATTCCAAGCAAGTTGTAGAATTTGCATTGCCATGGCTGTCATTAAACATGTTTTGAAGGCCCTAGGTGTATTGCAGTTTATTTGCTTCAGAATGAAATAAATGTATGGTCATCTGCACGCAATAACCGTCTTTTTGTTTTCTGTGTTAGTTTGTGTTGCTGGATCCAGGAGGCATGGGTGAGGGGGCATATGCCCTTTCAGCAAAACCCAGTCTGACATATATACTTTGAGAAGACATACTCCTTACAACACAAAAAATTGCTTTCTAAAATGCCCCAAGCATAAATTTTTTCCACATAATCCTTGATATTTCACTAGCTACATGTAAAGAAAAGCATCAATCACTCAATTTTACCACCTTGACCACTATTTCAAAATTATTTTAACAGACTATTTATGGATTATTAGCAACAATTTCATATAATTTCTGACCTCTACAGGGAGTCTAGAGAGGATACTGCAAACATTAATACTTTTCCCATCTGATGCTATATGTACCCAAGATATATATACAAAGATGTTTAAAAGTATGGATTTGCTTTATTGTTTCCCCTTTATTTTTGAGATTGCATGGTGATATCTGACTCTCTATAAAAAAAATATATTACCATACACTGTTTTCTTATTTTTTAAATCCAAGCCTTAATTCTTCAAACTTCCTTTTGATACCATGCACAATTGAAATTAAACGAAAGCAAACAAACTCAGAGAAGCAAACTGATGAAAGTTTCAATTTAATCTGACTAAATATAAAAAAAAGTTATGATTTTTTGAATTTGTAATCACTATACATTTGGACACTTCAAATTTCCTGAGCTCTAGGTCTAATGTCAATGTTATGCAGTGTCGGACTACTTTCCCATCTCTTCTTCCAACATATAAAATGACTCAAATTTAAATTTTTCAAAAATTCATGGCGATCAGGAGGGTCTATTTTTATTAGAGGACCTATAATAATATGCTATCTATAATATATGTTTGCAACGTATCTTGTCATCTGTCCATTTGTATCCCTCATTCCCTCTATCATATAGTCCATTTTATTATTTCACATACCATCACCATTTTCCTTCTAAAATTATACTTGAGCCGAGACTAGCAAAACAAAATTCTCCAGCGACACACAAGATATCTCCTCAAAAGTCCTCAAATCTTTCAAGATGAGTGGTGGTTTAGCTCCTAGTAAAAGCACCGTTTACGTCTCAAATTTATCATTTACTCTTACCAACAATGATCTCCAACAAGTAAGTGAATTAGACCTCTGGATCTATGTCTTTTCTCCAGTTCAAGCAGGTTAAAATTGTGTGTAATCTGCTAGATCTACTTACTGTAGTCCCATGTATTTGATCCCCTGTCTGTAGAGCCCAGAGATCTAAAAAAAAAAAAAACGTTGTTACTGTAGGCCTAGATCTAGTCTAGATCTCGATCTACTAGTCTGTAGATAATGCATTATCATTGACCACTATACTAGTGTTGCTGGTGCGGCCTGTGGATTTAGGTTGTGCGTGTGGTTGTAATTCTGCGACAAAAGTGTAAGAATCGTCACTGACACTGAGAATTGAAGATTACATTACAACTTACAGTTACAAGTTGGTTTCAATAAAATAAAGCAGAAAATGAGAAAGATGAGAGAAACATTATTACTACGGAATGGTGAATCTGAAACTGAAAGTTTGACCAATATCCGATTAGAAATAGGAAAGATATGAATTTTTGAAGTTGTCTGCGGTGAAACACAAATTGGCAACACTGACAAATCTTGCAAGCTCCTCTCCAATTTGCTCTGTACAGAAAAAGAAAAAAAAACTCATTTTCTTAGTAATTGATGGCACTCAAGCAAAGCATAGAGAGTCAATGCTAATGCGTATATAGCAGTGCATGCTTGCTGTGAGGCCGGTATTATTGTACCTATACACAAATATACACACCACACATTATTGGATAGACTGTAGGCCTACACAGTCATGTCGATGCAGCTGTAAGCAAAGTTTGACACTAGACTTACAATTTGAATTTTTAAATTATTCTTTTTAACATCAGTAAGTTAAGAAAAATGTATTTTACTGCTATTTAGGTGTCATCAATTGTCACTAAAGTACCGATTTTGAGTGAAATCAGTTGAGTTTTGTACAGTGGTGTTTGAAATGTTAAGAATCAAAAGCACAGCTTTTACTACACAGTCAGGATAGTGATGCTCCTATGTGTGATTGATGGTGGAATATAGATCTAGATGTGTTTCATATAATTAGTTTCATACAGGGCTTTTATAAAAACATACTTGCAATAATTATATTTATCCATTTTCGGGTGAATATAGGATTGAAGTTGGACATTTTCTGAAGGGAAAATATTAATTTTTGAAGATTTTTAGTACAGGGCAAAATGGGAGGGGAGCTTGCAGCAGTCGCAGGATACGTCACAGAGTTGCAAATTTGAATTTGATTGATTGCTACTTTAAAAATTCATAACTTTGTTATTTTTAATTGGTATTATCAACTCTGCATCTGTACAGCTAAGAACATTGCCCTCTATAGTTTCAGGGCTAAATTAAAACGTGATATTGATACACTTTGATAAAAGAAAACCTGTAATTTCATCTGTGTCTTTTCATGTTACAGATCTTTGGGAGATTTGGAAAGGTTGCCAGGTAAAGTATAAAATAAAAATGCATTATACAATTATGAAAGAACAGTAATGAATAAGAAATTGGATAGAAATGGTCCTGGTGATTTTTTTTTAACTCGGTTCTCGGACAGTGCTAGCTCTTTAATAATTAGGTGCATACATAAATTGTAGAATTATGAAATGTAATTACCAAATGTGATCATATCTATAAGAAAAAGAAGAAAACAAATTGTATTAGAAAGAAGTACAGGGGACTCTAATGTTTAGATACCTCTTCTAATTCATTTTTTGCCTACTTATGTATAATTTCACTTTTGATTTTACCATCAAATTTCTCTTACTTGAAATAATGACTTTTCAATGAGCTCTAATTCTATATTTTTTTCCATGAGATCTAGAAGAAAAATGAACTGCAGTGTCTCTGTTCTTTGTGGTTCTTGTATAAGGAGAAGTTAACTCTCAATGTCAATTGAATCTCATTTGTTGCATTTGTTTTTACAGAGTTACTATAGTAAAGGATAAAGAGACCAGGAAAAGCAAAGGACTTGCATTTGTTCTCTTTGTAGAGAGAGATTCTGCATACAAGTCCATCAAGTCTCTGAATGGGAGAGAGGTAAGAAGAAAATGGAAAAGGAATAATTACTCTCCGTATTTTAGCCATTTTTGTGAAAAAAGAAAGAGAGAGAGAGAAAAGTGTAAAAATATGTTTCCAATTTATGGATAGATAATTTACAGGAGGCTCCAAAGAAAAATTGTCTTGTTAAGACATTGAGATGATGGAAAATCCATTGTCTAAAAGAAAATCAGAAGAGAGATTATAAAGTTACTCTATTATAAGATGATAAAGACAATGTATTTTCAAAGTTCAGAAAGGTTAAAGATGATTCCTCAGAGATTTTGGTATTGTTTGTGTATGTAAGGAAACATATACGGTATGTAAAAAAATATATATATACTGAACTATTTTTCTTTTTCAGCATTTTGACCATGGAAAATATGAATATCTAATTCCTAATGCATGATGAAGTTATTAAATGAAGATTTCTATGTGAATGTTAAAAGATTCTAGAAAGTATGAGATGTTCCTTTAATGAGAAACCAAATCAAGATCAGGAAATTCATTATTTAGTAGAGAGAATGACGAACAATATATAAATTATATATATATTTCTGATCGACAATGACAAATCCACAAAGTATGTTTCTGAGCAGGAAAATACAAGCTATTTTCAAGATTTTATTGTTTATGTATGCACTCACATTTGAAAATAGTACAATCGACCTTTTTAATTGTTTTCTCTGCAGTTGTTTGGTCGTAAATGGAAGGTGTCTATTGCAGATGATAACGGCAGAGCTGCAGATTTCATTCGCAGAAGAAACTATCCAGATAAATCAAGATGCTATGAGTGTGGGGTAAGACTGCTAGCATTAATTTTAACTGTGAGACGTTTGTGTGATTGGTGAGATCATCTGAGAGTGAATTATAAATCATATTTTTCAAACAACAGTTCTTATAAAGACCTAATAGTGACAAATATGCCATGCTAGATGTGACTGCGTAACAGCGCTTAAACTTGCAACCTTGTTACAGTGTTCTTGAACCAAATGTATTGATACATTGATCAATAGATAATATAGATAATATATATTGAATTTAAAAAAAAAAATTCTAGTTAGACATTTGCTTACAATATTTCAAAGAATGTATATCGTCTCATTTTATATTGATAATATATAATATTTTATGGATTGAAAATATTTTCTGAGGAAGACATTTGTAGACATTTGGTTATAATCTTTATTAAGAATGTAATCATTTCAGTTTTTATTTGCTTGATGTTTTAGGAGTTTGGTCATCTCAGCTACAGTTGTCCAAAGAATACACTAGGAGATAGAGAGCCGCCTCCTAAGAAAGAGAAGAAGAAGAAAAAGGATCAAGAGGAATCTTCCAACCTGAAGAGAAAGTACTATGATGATGACGATGAAGGAGAATACGAGGATAGGTAACTTTACACAATATTTTTTCTTCAGAATGAATGTTAGATGCTGTTATAATAAGTATCGGCTTGCATGGTGATGTAGATTTACAGTAGGCTTACGGTTGCACCATGTGAGAGGGGAGGATTGGAGAGTCCTGAAAAGGACTGTTGGTAATCTTTCTTTCTTGTGTGTGTGTGTGTAGTCCTGAGAAGGACTGTTGGTTATCTTTCTTGAGTTTACAGTTCTAAAGAGAACTATAGCGCTGGTAGGAGAGGATGGGTTGACTATCCGTCATCAGGATATCCTGACACACACAAGAAAGATTACCAACAGTCCTTTTCAGGACTCCCCAATCCTCCCCCTCTCACATGGTGCAACCGTAAGCCTACTGTATAAAGAAATATTAGTAATATAAAATATTTCATGGCTTTAATTGGCAAATAATTGAACGAGAAGTGTTCCAACCTGTTACATGTATGTATTTCTTGTGGGATAGTGACACTTTTCATTAGAAATAAATGCATCATATTCTCATATTTCTGCCTCCTTGATATATAAGGGTCTTTTCAAGTCAATTACATGCCTAACTGGAAAGATCGATAGATGGAACTGATTTCACCAGAAATATAGCTCACATATTGCCACTTGGTGATAAATTTTATATTTCAAGTTTCAGAATATAGAATCAAGACATTTGATTGTGGCATGAAGTAATATTCTTTATTCAATTCAATTTAATTAAAGTTGGTTTAATATTAAAAAAATACAAAGTAATAGTTCAAGGACTTATTGCATGAAGTTTACAATGAAGAAATGGTCATAAAATAGGGTAATCAATTAAAACAAGAAAACATTTAATGGGTTGACTCATCTATAGTATTTAACTTTACTTATCTACTACCTGAAAGGTTCAGAATTTTCGCAGACATTAAACGGGGTACTTTCATGTTTTATATATAGTGTTGTTTCTATATTAATTGTTTGTTTTTTGCATGTTTCCTTCAACTTAGTGATGATGAACAAGAGGGTGAAGATCCTAAATTAGAGAGCTTACATGCTGCAATTAGCAGTCAGGTGAGTTATGGAAGTTGATCAATCATCTTAATCAAGATTCTTGCACGTTCAGTATGCAAATGATATTGATCAGCGAATTCTCAAAATTATGGATAAAACCAGCTACAATACCTGTGTGTAGGTCGCCATTTAATTGAAATGATTAAATGTTGAATGTATATTAAACAAAGAATGTATTTATGAAAGGAAACTGAAAACTTTGAGTACTTGTTGCTTTTGATGAGAAGAGAAAAGTAAGAGAGAGAGAGTAAACTTGGAAGAAGAATGAATGATAAAGTTGTGATTTGTTTAAATTAAAGTTTCATTAAATTTTGGAGTCTTAGATTGTTAAATGAGTCATGAAATGTGATGTCAAACTTTATTAAAGTTCCATCTTATTTTGTACAAATTTCGTGTTTAATCCGTCATTGTACGGTTTGTGCTTATCTGTCTTTCAGAGGGAAAAGACTGAAGAGGAAGATTATCGACACATAGTAGCCTCTGGTAGTTATGACCTTGCTTCGAGCAGCTCGCAGCCTATGGTAAAAAGACCCAAGGTGAAGAAGAATGCATATTTCAGTGATGAGGATGAAATCAGTGACTGAGACGATGAGTCTGAAGAATCTAAGCTGAAGCTGCAAGGTTCTGATGGTGTTATGGAACTACGTCTGGATATGTCCTGCTGTTCCCACACTGGAAGGCCAATCAGGGTGAACATCCTGAAATCCTGATGACGTCTGGAATGGCTTCTGATCGTGCAAGATTAGAGCAGATATGCTGATTAAAGACACGTCATCATATGGGTTCTTATAGGGAATTTGACACTATTTTGGTGTTTACCAGTTACAGGTGTAATCTATCTCCAAGATTGATCTTCACTTTTACCAACAGGTATTGTGTAATGCACACGCTCTCCACTATAATAATGAATAATGAATTTTGAACAACCCGTAAGGAAATCTCCCTCCCACAAGTCGAGGGGTCAGTGACACAAAGACGTATCTCCATTTTGGCCATTTTGAGAAAAAGTGGTGTATGTGTCACTTAGCACCTGGGCCGGTATTCAATTCAATACTTAGCATAAGTAAGAGATTTACTAAGTAAATGGCTAAGCTAAGTAATTTACTTATCTCGTATTCAAATCGCATTTTAGACTATACTTACGTAAGACAAAATCTAAGTAAAATACTTACTGATTTTTTGTTTGTTTGTTTTATTTCCGTATAAAAGACATCATGCATTCAGTAATATAATAACAAATAGAATAATGAATAACAAGATAAAATAAACGGCTGGATAGCCCATATTCAGCGGTATCAATATAATACCGCTGGTCTTCCATGGGGACCAGAAATGATACAGTAAAACAATACAATAAATAACAATATACATTAACAAACGTCAAAGAAAAACGACAACAAATGGCAAAACATAAATTCTCAAGCAAAATATAGTAAGAAATTAAATATCCAGGACAGACAGTATAGAGAAAAGAAACTGGTATTTATAGAAAGAGAATTGTGTGAAGTAAACTTATAAACAAGCATTGTGCATCACACGGTCAATCAAAAGTAATGCGCAATTGATGCATTGCAATAAATGTGGGCTGATATATTTTTGTGCAGGTTATAATACTGCGTATTAAGAAAACCATATGCCTGCCAATCAAGGCCTCCAAATAATTGGCTTAAGTCTGGTAGGGAGCTGACTTAAATTTAGGGTAAAATACTTAGCCAAAAGTTTGAATTGAATACCAAAATTGGCTAAGTATTTTATCTAAGCCAAGTAAAAAGCTTAAATTTTGTACTTAAGTATTGAATTGAATACGGGCCCTGGTCCTTAAGGAGTGAAGTCTATGTTTCACTAGCCATTGACTTCAATGGAGTGTTAGGTGGAGTTAAGTCTTTGTGTTTCTTGGAAAGCCCACATTTTTCTGAACATTTTGATATCAAATACTCATTTTTGCAAAATATGGAGTTACGTCTAATTGTGTCACTGAACCCTCAAAATTTTCTCCTAGTCTAGAAGGCAAGACCAGCAAGTTTCTTGTGGGACAGTGAATTTTGCTGTGTGCGATACTTATGTTCAAATTAATTTGATGTATTCTGGGGGTACAAAGGGAATCCTGATGCAGTGCCCATGGAGGCTGTTGACCGTATGCCTTTAACACTATAGATTTCTTGCCTGAGTCTGAACTGAAGAGTATGGCATTTGCTCACTCATCTTAAAGTTGATACTCTAAGACAATCCCAAATACTGAGATAATTACATAAATAGAAAGCTTTTAACCCCCATAATAACACCAAATAGTGTCCACCCGACAAAACAAGTTTAGAATAATGAATTTATTCGAGTAAACTCTACCAAAATATCTAAGTCTGAAACCCGGAAGTGCACGTAGAGTCGGGCCTCTATCCGTGACGTCACGAACGGGACTCGTGGGCTCAGTGAGAGTGAATGGCAGTGATATCCCTACGTAAATGCTATCCTGTCAGAGCTTAGATTTGTTGTTGTTAAGGAGTATATTTGATGGATTTTCTGTTTTCATTTGAATGAAGAATAACAAAGCAATATTTTCCAGTCGTTGATTTCTTTTTATATCCTCATATTCACCTATTTGGTAGAGATTTAAGACGAGTTTACTGCTTAGGAAATAAAGTTAAATCGTGCACGTATGAATAGGCGGATGCATTATATTGTCATCAGATAAGGTACAGGAGCAGTTTTGTAAAACGAATAGGTCTAGAACTATGATAGTACTTATCATAGATGTGTGTGACTGCCTCAAAAAAGGATACAGTACCAGTTAAACATTTTATGTTGTAAAATATCAAACTTGAACGAGATCATGCAAGCGCGCTTCCTCTATAATATTTTGGCGAGTGATGCGGCTCTTGCATGAATGTTCGTGAAGCGAGCAGAATCGGGAGGTAAGACCAAGCCGCTGCTCTAGGCGCTGCTTGCTTGTGATGGAACGTACGTGCGCTAGTTATATGTTTATCAGCAATTGCAAGAGAATGAAAGCGGCGTTGCCAGCTAAGAAAAACAACTAACAAAGACTTGCTCCTGACTACCGGTGTCAGAATTGGTGGATGAAGGATCTTCAGGGCCAAGGAAGGCGAAAGACATGGGAAAAAGGAAGAAGAAACCATCGGGAGATCGCTGTAGTGTATGGTAATGAACTCTGCATGGGTAGACAGCTACGTACTGTTCACTCCGTGCCTGTGGGCCGATTTCAACACCAAAACAAAAATTACATGGTGAAAATATCGACTAATAGCACATCGTTGGCATGTATATGTCATAATTTTTAAAAGGGGAATTGATATTAATACTATGAAGTACTAGGGGAAGGTAAAGAATTGTACATATAATTATGATTTATTAGACTTTTCAGCCTTTGAAACAAAAATATGCAGAAAATCGTATCACTCTGCACATGTTTGCTATGGAACATCCGGGTACGTGAATATACTCTTTCCCGGACGTGAGGTCATAAATAGTAGACCAGCGCCGTGACTGATTTTCTATGCAAAGAGAGGCGGATATTTACGACATTTCAATTGAGGATTTCGAGTAGACAGAATTTTTTTGTGATATACTAAGTAATTGAAAAACTTAAAAATAACATATACTTGCCGTAGGTAACAAATTAAGGGACATTTATTTGCTTAGAGTATCAACTTTAAGTATCGACCTTGGTTCTTAGGTGAGCAAGAGTGAATATATCAGGTTACAAGATTCCAAGAAAATGATACATGGATTATGGAAAGTTACAGTTAAAAACTAAATTATTCATACACCTTGTAAATTTTTTGTTTTTTGAACTCAACAATGCAGGTAGATAGGTTTAATGAGGTCCTTTGTTGAATACTGTAAGTTGTAAGCTTTAAAATGTCACATTTTCAAGAAACAGATTGGGACAACTCAATTTTCAAATACTTAAAGACCCTATCTTATGAAAATACAACTTGATATAAATGGAAAAACTCAATGAATGTAGAATATGAAAATTAAACGAGAACTTACCATTTGAAGTTTAATTAGTATTTTATTAGTAATAGGAGGATGATATTACGTGTATGAGAGAGCCCATTACTCAATCTTAGTAGCATAGAAGGCGACTGTGGATAGAAATTTTTCGAGAACTAACTTAACGTTTGAAGCACATGGGAGAGTGAGGATGATCCTATTACTAATAAAATACCAATTAAACTTCAAATGGTAAGTTCTCGTTTAATTTTCATATTTTGCTACGTAATATCGTATGAAATTACATGTATGAGATTTTGAAGCACCACAGTCGTCTTCTAGGAATGCAGCAGAGCTGCCCGTAACAAATTAGAGACACCCAACTGGGTTAGACATGAACATAGAACTGCTCCACAAAAAGAGGAGACAGTTATATCAATAAAGCATACCATATATCTTAAGAAGCAGCAGAACAATCTTGTCCTGTTACTGGCTTAGGACGGCCTGAGAAAAGGTCCCTCCACAATCCATCGGTTTGTTGTAGAATTTACTGAACGTCTTTTCATTCGACCAGCCCGCCTGACTTAAAATAGCTGCTACTGGTAAGTCACTGTTCTTTGCCGCTGATGTTGATGCAGCTCTAGTAGAGTGGGCTTTGTACTTGGCTGTGTCTATGCCCACTGAACCCATAACATTTTTCAACCAACAGGATATTGTCCGAGTTCTTTGGTCTTGGTGTGAGTTGGCGGATTATCCCAGATCGCTGGGTTGACTTTTGGTGCATCAAGAAATCTGCAATTACTTGGCAGAGGGTATCTTGCAGCTGTGTCTACAAGTACTTTCTGTTCTAGCTGGTGGCTAATATAAAATGGTTTATTTATTCAAAAATCACATTGCAGCCCAAAGGCTGAATTGCACGATATTTTTACAAATCTTTGACATAAAAACAAATTATAATGAACATTGTAAAAAGCATTACACAAAATAATAACTGCATACAAAATTAGTAACGCAATATATTCAACAAATATTCTTTTACATTTTAAACCGAAATAACTCAGATTATCAGATGGTATGAAGGCACATAGAAGGTATATGTTGTTGACTCTGCTATTCCATCGTTGACAGGTTCACCGATATCGGTAGAGAGGGCAAACTTTGCTGCAATAGGCGGTACAGACATTTCATCGTGGAAATCACAGTCTGGTAAAACTTCTCTACCATCAATCTGACCCGACTCTAACTCTTCTAGGTCTGAATCACAATTGTCTGGGAGGTCTGGTTGACCATAAATCCCGGTGGAATCCACAGGTGTAACATCAACACGTGGTTGAGATGTAGGTACAGTTCCTCGCCCGTGACAATCACCAGCTCTAATGTCAGTTTCAGTTTGTTGACAATTTTCCACCCGTGGTGGTAGAGCTTGTAGGACTTAATCATGTCCTCAAGTTTATTCATACAAGCAAGAACATCTGGATTTGATTTAATTGTACTTGCCGATTTCTGTTTGACAGATTTGCTAACAGTGTTAGCCTTTGGCTTTGCAGGTTTATCGCTCAACTCCCCCATAGTTGTAGCAGACTGTGTCGCTGGCTTACACCCGCCCATGGCGGCCAGGGTAGTGGTTGCCGATGCGGTGGCACCACCTGTAGTGGTTTTACCACCGGGCGATTTTGACATTGATTTTTCCATGAAAAAAGCCTTTCTATCCACCGATGGAGTGTTTGATAGAAGCTACAAGGGATAATTCGTCAAACTATCGTTAAAAAAACGCTACTACAAAGACAAGTCCGAAGATGTTTGAGGATAAAAAGTTCTGAAAACATGACTCAGTGAGACGCCACTTGCCAGCTGTAACGTAATTGAGGCATGCGCAGTAACAGGCTCTCTCATACACGTCATTTCATACAATATTACGTAGTAAAATACAAATATAAAGGAATAAAAATAGTATTTACCCTTTCATTATTGCACAAAAGCAAATTAAAAGCTCATTTCCCGCACCCCTCCAAATTACTGGGGTCAACAGGGGTCAAATTTGCCGAAGTTACAGTGATGAGAGTAAGCCAGGTTCATATCTGGCTTGATGAGTTCTTTAACGCAGGGAGTTCATCTCATAGTTAGCATTGGAGAGCAATGCTAAAGCGTCCTGCTGTGTCTCTGTGAGGTTAGCAGACGAGAGCTAATGTGTAAACGCAGTTAAGCCCCTCGTAAGGAGCTTTTGAACTCTGGTCAGTTGTAGGTCACGACTTGAGTAAACGGTGACAACTTTTCCAAAATGACCACTTGTACTAGGGACCTTGCAGTTGCAATCCTGCAAGCAGTTTCTGGCGATGTGCGATGGCTGAAAGCAGTTGTCGCACGTCTTTGCCTACCCCATCACCTTCAACCTTTCTCTGCCTAGAACTCCTTACAGGACCCCAAGAAGTGTGCTCCAGAGCAGCATGGACACTTCCTCTCTGACCTTTGGGTGGGGTGAGTCTTGGATGATAGTGGTCAATAGTGGTAAACGCCCCCACCGGCCAAACTAAGTTATTACTAAAATGACGACAAAATCTGTCCGCAATAATACACATACGACACAAAGCCCATGATCGTGAGTAAACAAAATATTTAGAAGAAATTTTTTTTTTTTTTTTTTTTTTTTAACATAACAAATCATACAAAAAACGTACTGCCGTATTCATAGCAGCAAAAACAGAAAAGTTGGCATCCCTGCATCCCACCAAAGCATAAGTCAGATCAAGGCTGTGTAGCACTTCTGTGTTTAGCGACTTCTTGTTGAGTTGAGCAGGACAGTCAAAGACAATTCTCATCTTTTCAGGTTTGTTTTGGTTGAAGACAGGATGATGGGGCAAATACCACACCAGCCTCTCTGTGTCTACCTCTGGCTTAGGTATCTCCTCAGCATACCTTTCGATGAGAAGCTCTGTGATACCTTGACAGTACCTGCCATAGAGAGGTGTGTCCTTCCAAAGTCCTCTCTTCAGGGATTGTAGTCTCTTCTCTGCCATTTTGTACTTATTGGGCAGCCGTGGTGGATGCTGAAGGGCACAGGTAGATAGAAGTGGTCATCATCATTCAGGTAGATGTTGTCTTCCCATATCTTGACTACTCTCTTGTCATTCATAGACATACCTCTTATCCGTGATGAAGACCTCAAACTGGTATGGCTGATGATAGTTTCCCATAGTGACTCTGGGAATGGAACTGTTTGCATAGTAGCACTGTATGTGTGATGTGCATATCATTCTCCTTACATGTAACACATGACTTTATCCTTTCTTCAACAACCTTATCCAATCTAGGAAACCAGTATGTCTCTCTTAACCTGCTTTTAGTACGCACAATACCCCCATGTGCTGAGTGAGCAAAGTTAACTATCTTTGGCTGAAGTACTGTAACAGCAGGCACAAATGACACATGACGAAGTCATTCAGAGTTTTAAGTGGTATTTATTTTGAGGATGGATCAACCCTTAATAAGACAAAAAGAAACAGGCAAACAGATTATTTTGTTTCTTTTACATATTAAACATCAGCAAAACTATATGATCATTCACAGGAATATAGGTACATCAATAATAATTATATACCTCACTTAAGAAATCCAGCCATCTGATTGGTCGAATTGCATTCATAAACTTCAACTGTTCCTGTAAAATTCTCGGTAACCATGCATAAAACATTTCAATATTTTTAATAACCATGGTTACTCCATGGTTACCCCATAGGTTTACATGTTAAAAAATGGTTTGAGCGATGGAGGATACCGTAATGTGTGCGAAGGATTGGTCGATAATTTCAATACAATTGAATCTCGATCGATCTTACCGACAATTTTATCTTGCATTGTTGACATGAAGACGAAAATAAACTCTCAAAAACAAAAAAACAACATCTGCCGATAGATCTTGATCTAAGTTCGTGCCAATATGCATTGCAAAAGTAAAAGAAGGGCCCGTTTCATGGAGCTTTTGCGAAGCATCCCTCACGCAGAGCCGTTTTCAATCCATTTTAATGTATATATTAGAGAAAACTGCCGAGCATGTTAACGACGCGCGATAGCCTAGTGGTCTAAGCGTTGGTTTTCGATACACCTCTTGTTGTACGCAAGAGTTCGAATCCCGTCTTCGACAAAATTGAAAAATATTTTTTATTTTTTATTTTTTAGTCTATTTTTTTTCGGCATATAAAAGTATTAATGACTGCTTTAATATTCGAGAAATAGTTGTTTTCATACGCTCTCGGGAAGGTTACAATTGGGCTATTCCCCTCGGCAAGCCTCGGGGAATAGCACAATTCTAACCTTCCCTTGAGCGTAATAAAACAACTATTTCTCTCAACCCATAGGAAAGTGAAAAGTATGCCGCAGACCTGCCGCAGACCTGCCGCAGATCTGCCGCAGATCTGCCGCAGACTTTTAGTCTGCGGCAAAGAGTATGCCGAAGTATGCGGCAGAAAGAAATTTTGCTGCAGACTTGCCGCATACCAGTATGCCACAGGAACAGTCTGCGGCAGATCTGCGGCAGGATGAAATTTTGCTGCAGACTTGCCGCATACTAGTATGCCACAGGAACAGTCTGCGGCAGATCTGCGGCAGGATGAAACTTTGCTCCAGACTTGCCGCATACTAGTATGCCACAGGAACAGTCTGCGGCAGATCTGCGGCAGGATGAAATTTTGCTCCAGACTTGCCGCATACTAGTATGCCACAGGAACAGTCTGCGGCAGATCTGCGGCAGGGCGAAACTTTGCTCCAGACTTGCCGCATACCAGTACGCCACAGGAACAGTCTGCGGCAGGTCTGCCACAGAAAAGTGGAATATTATTGTCCCTATTGGACCAATTGGGCCCATTGGCCCCATTGGCCCATATGCCCCATTAGACTTTAATGGGACCCCAATTGGCCTGAAGTTGGACTTCAATTGGTCCAATTGAAACCAATTGAAAACCTTTTAAAGTCTAATGGGGCAGATTGGTCCAATTGAAATCCCATTAAAGTCTAATAGGGCCAATTGAAACCAATCATCTCATGCATATTCATTATTACTTAGCACGTGTGACAGAAAAATACATTTATCATGATTTGTTAAGCAAATTAAGACAATGCACATAATTTTTGTGATTTCTATTTTCCTTTTGCCATTATTAACCAATAGATTATTTTGTCTGATCATGTTACAATTACATTCACGTTTTAGCAATAGATATATTGATTACTAACCAAGAAACTATGATTACTAACCAAGAAACAATATACATATTTAGTATATATATCTGTACGAGCCTGTGTCACTTTAAATGTTACTCTTGAATACACTTCAAATGATCTATGTAATGAAGTTAATACAATTGAGAATAGGATATACCTAATTGGTAATATCGATATATATTGGTATTACCTAATTGGTAATATCGATATTGCCAATATCGATTATGAAGTATCAATCAGTTTATCACTGGTTCTTCTACATGCATACTTTATTGCCACGTACTGGATATGAAAGAGTATGCGGCAGGTCTGCAGCAGGTCTATATGAGATATGAATATTCATGATGAAGAGTCTGCGGCAGGTCTGCAGCAGACTCTTCATCATACTGAAAGAGTATGCGGCAAGTCTGCGGCAGACCTGCCGCAGACTCGATCTTCATCATACTGAAAGAGTATGCGGCAAGTCTGCATCACGGATGTCAAAGTATGCGGCAAGTCTGCGGCAAGTCTGCGGCAGACCTGCCGCAGACTCTTCATCATACTGAAAGAGTATGCGGAAAGTCTGCAGCAGGTCTGCGGCAGACCTGCGGCAGACTCTTCATCATACTGAAAGAGTATGCGGCAAGTCTGCGGCAGGTCTGCGGCAAAACTAATTTGCATGTGAAAAAGATGACTGTCTGCGGCAGGTCTGCGGCAGATCTGCGGCAAGTCTGCCGCAGGAGTATGCGGCAGGCTCATTTCTTTCCTATGGGAAAGCAGTCATTAATACTATACTATTGCCCTACTTGGCATTTTCCCCACACCATAGAAATACTGTACACTTTGGATACTTTTCCATATATGGTTTACAGTTACATTGTAACTTCCAAAAGCAATAAGCAAGGTATAACATTAAAATGCCCAAATGTGTCTTTTGTATATATAGTACTCTTTACTATTACAATTCTCTTTACTCGTACAATGACTCATCCCTCTTGAGCTCTTGAGGAGAGACTGCTAGCGAGGCACCGAGACTAGAATTAGACCAACTAGCTACCATCGCCAACCAAATGCCACCTCCAACCAAATGATAAAGTAAGACCTCTGTAACATCAATGATAACTTAAATGATAACTTCTATAACTTTCAAATTCTTAGAAAGTGACATGCAACTTGCAAGCTTTTGATATATAACAAATATTTTATATTCCCTACCTTTTCAAACTCAAGCTCCACAACAAAATATCCAATACTAATGATACAAATTATCTCTTTACCTAGCTATTACTGCAGGTCTTCTTTCGCATACACAATACTTTATACAGAGAAGCACAAATGTTAACAGGTTTAGCCTACATTGCTACAGGTTTTCTACACCAACTCATTATGAAAAGCAATTAATGATAGGCCTCCAATTAATTTCACCTGAGCAATGTCACATACCTCCCATTGTGCATTAGGGATATCATCTTGAAATTCATCTTGCTTAGACCTTGAAGTATGAGGAGTTCCAGTCTCGGAACTAGGTGGCACAATTTCAATATGCTCCGGAATTGACTCTGGAACTATTAAGTCAGCTCGGTTTACCGTTTTGAATTTCCTATAACCATCAACGGGTTCAATTTCATACACATCTCCTGTTGGGTTCATTCTTTTGCTGATGCGGTATGGCCTTCCTTGCCATATGTCTTGGATTTTATGCCTTCCCTTCCAAGCCTGCTGACGTAGTAACACTCTCTTTGAATGGTGTTGCAGTTGGGGGTAGTTCCTCTTAAAGTGGTCGGTTGCTCCACACAGAAAACAACCTGGAGACCAGCATGGGCAGCTCTGTGGTCCTGGGTGACTTTGTTGGTCCAGTAGCCTATTTAGTGTCCGATTCTGTTCTTCCTGCTGGGTTAAAAGTGCGGTTACCAGCTGACCTTGTTTCTGCAAGGCTTCTATGATTAACGACATGCTCGGGCTGTTAGCAGCGCTCGCCCCCTGTTCGTGGACTTCTGCCCTCTGAGCTTTGCCATCTGCCTTCCTTCCGCTGGTGCCCTGTCTCTCCCATCGCACTGCCCAGTCACGAAGGGATACAAAAGTCTCCGGGATTTCATGAGATCTGCGGTGTAATTCCCGCCGCAGATCTACATCACCAACCCCTTCGATAAATTGGGATAAATTGGGATATAAGGGTCTCCTGCTTGTCCGTCTTCCCTATCCCCTTCCATGTTTGTAGCAAACGAAGGAGTTCATGGGAATACTCCATTAAAGTCCCCCCCCCCCCCCCTTTCTGAATGCGGCTAAAGAACTTGCGCTTTTGGGACGCCTGACTCCCAACATCCCCCAAAACACATCTCGGGACTTGGAATGCCTCCTCTGCCGTTTCAATATCCTCCCGGCTGAAGTTCCATTCGGGCTGCTCCATGGGTATATTTGATAACTGTTTGCAACTTCTCCCTGGGTGTTTGGTGGGCCCGGTCTGCCAATAAACTCTGGACGTCTGATACCCATTCATCAATCTAATCGTCTCCCCCCCCCCCCCAAATCTCCTTATCTGACGATCTGCGGATACATACGATACCAGTGGCACCTTCTTAGTACTGTAGGAACCACAATCCTATTTCCTCTCATTACAATGCTTTCTACTACTGACAACTCTTCATGTAGCAGCATGACTTTAATTATTCAGATATGGTCCTGTGGTTTGCAGACCAACCTTTCTTTATTAACTTCTCAACTTTAACCAAGACTTTGTCATTTCTAGTTGCTTCTTGCAACTCCTCAAATCTGAGGAAACGCCTAAAAGGGCTTTCGCTGATTACTTGTTTACCGCTATTGTCATAATTGCCGTTTTAGTACAATTAAATGTTTAGTGCATATTATAACGAAATAAGACATGTTTTAAAGGAAAGTAATCATTTATGAAATACTAGAGAGCGATAGTGAATTATGGCATTGTTACATTACTTACATAATCATTATACAAGTTTTGAAATTCATATTAAAAACGTTTGTTTGTCCACTACAGACTCATCATAAACAACAATGTTGCCAAGGCGGATAGTGTATCTAATGACCAATTAACAATAATGATACCTTTTTGTGTGGAACTAAATCAGAATAATTCATAATTGGCCCGATAGTCTTCAACTTCAGACTTCTAATTCTTTTTTTGTTTTATGCTCCTACAGTGGGTGTGATGCAGATGGTTCCCTAAAAATTTGCCATTCAGTTAAATTATGATTCATCCACTTGGAATATCATCGTAAATTTTCCTGGTTTTCTACAATTCATTTCAAGATTGCCTTAATTGGCCTGAAGTATCTTGCCCTGTGTATTTAAGATTGCCTCTATTTTGTACCCCTTTAGTTGATCCAATAAGGATTTCTGAAATTCTTCAAGTGGTGTTGAAGTGATCACTATTTCAATGATTCACTCATCGAGTTCGGTTTCCTCAAGAGCGCAAGTGTTTGCCTTTTAATTATCTCCACACCTAGTAAAGAATTCATTGATACTCGCATCTTTTTTCTGCCGGTATGGCATCAGCTCTAAGCGATATATTCGAAAATTGATGTTAACCTTCAACTGTGTTTCTAGCAGTTTCCACAGTTCTTGCGGTTTGTCTTTGTCGGTCTCTGATAGGCCCCAACGCATTGATTCGGCGCAAACCTTCATTACCTACATCGATTTTGATTTTGATAGCCATTTTCTTGGTATCAGTTACATCTTGGTCTGCTAACACAAGCTCCATTCTTTGCTTGAATAGTTTGAACTCTTCGGGTAGGTCTGTAGCCTCTCAGTTCATCTCTAGATACTTGGTACTCATTGTGTATGTTCACGTGTACGTATTGGCTACGACAGATTATACGTACGAGTGTAGATCTTTGTGTGAACAGTTCCTAACCGGCTAGCGTTGATAATAGTTTGTACACGTATACCTGTGTACGCTCTCACACCTGTGTGAATGTCATTAGGTATCTCATGCAAGGAAAATGTTGATCACTCTCACTCAAAGTCTGGCAGTGACAGTTCTCACACACCAGATATTTATTAATATTATCTGGAAAACAGTGGTAATTTTCACACTTCTGATGTGGTTTAACTTTATTTCTTTTAGTATCGTAACAATTACTGCTGGGGACTAGCAGTTTATGCTTTCATCATTAGAATTTGAGGGTCTGCTCTATGGAATCAATGGGTACATTCTACAGAGGAAATTCTTGAAGTGTACTCCAATGTGGAAGAAATATTTTCTTTATTATTATGGATTGTTATTGTTTAATTTAGTATTTTACTGTTAAAATATTTATATTTAATGACATTTCTAGGATACCAAGCCAGGTTATACTTTCAGTAAGAAGTTGTGCCCTCTAATTCCTGGATACAAGAAGATTCCCTTTAGTTAATCTGATCTCTCAGATTTCAATTTCACTGCTATTTCTAACCTTAATTCATTTTGAAGTTCTCATTCAGACCTGTTTATTTTACATTCAGTGTTGGCCCTCTTTTTTGGTTGACACCCTTGTTTCTATCTTGAAATGTGCAGTGTATAACCATGTCACCACCGTTTTTCTGATGTGTCAAGGCTTGATTTGTCTAGCTTGTTCACCCACAACATGTATGTATGAGAATGATTGGCCTAGATTTAAGTGAGGACCAGAAACTGTAATGGTATGGTATGGTATGATGATGATACACAATGTTGGGTACTTTACAATCTGTAGGTAGTGGTTTCGTTATGACATTATTCCATTTTAATTGAATGTGATTATTCAATGGATTTGCTGATGTGTCAATATTTAATAAAAATGAACACATTTACATTTCTTGTTGTTTCTGGTGATTATTTTTTTTAAATCATGTCTTTTTAATTTATATACACTGTTTCATCTCTTTGAATCTCCCTTAAAAATGATCTTCTTCTTCATCTATTACAGACTCTCCATTCATCTTACGATATATGTATTCAATTACTTTTCACTTTGAGTTATTCATATTTTAAGATGTCTTTCCTGCCCTTCTCTGTCTCTCTCTCTTTTTGTCTGTCTGTCTGTCCGTCTGTCTCTCCTCTCTCTCTGTATGTCTGTCTCTCTCTCTCTCTCTCTCTCTTTGTCTGTCTCTCTGTCTGTCTCTCTGTCTGTCTCTTTCTCTCTGTCTCTCTTTCCTCCTTCCCTCAATCTCTCTCTCTTTCCTCCTTCCCCCTCTCTATCTCTCTCTCTCTCTCTTTGTCTGTCTGTCTGTCTGTCTCTCGCTCTCTCTTTCTTCTTCTTCATCACTTTTGCCCCTCTACATAAATTACATGCATTTATTATGCTTAGACTCCCTCTCAATCAAGTATTAAAATAAATTGAGTACTATGTATGTCCGTGCAAATATATTACATAAACTTTTCAACTTTTATTTCACTTTGACAACATTGTAGCAAATAAGCCAAATGGGCCTATTGGACAGTTGATAATGTTACTCTCAAATATCAAATGCATCATTCATTTTTGCTTGTACTTTAATAACACTTTCTCAAAATTTGAAAAAAAAATGAAAATGGGTCTGATGTCACAACCTGAAACACTTATATTGACCCAGGCTGCTCCAGGCACCTGTACAAAGTACTCCCGAGTACATATCATCAATACTTTAGCGAAGAATTCCAGGAACTACTTTCTGCCTTGACTAGGATTGTATTACAATCCCTGTTATTTAGTATCCAGACATATCCACTAGACCAACTTGACCAACACACCATTATATCTAGCAGCTCGGACTAGTCACCATAAACTGTTCCTCACTTATCCTGGTACCAGTGACAGTGTGAGTCCAGCTACCGAGAGTGCATCCGTCTCACTCAGAATATAATATGCTAATTTTATATGGCCTTGGATTAGGAAAAGGATGTGGGAGGTGGTCTTATCTTTTTGATCTTGTCCTTTTCCCATTTCCTCCATTCTATCTTTTCCCTTCTTTTCCTCCTATTCTTTTCATATGATTGAGAGCATGTGGGCCCCTGTACCCCCTGTTACTATGCCACTGCCTGGTACAGTAGGGTACATTCATGGAATCACTGAGGCTACTCGTCATAACCTGCTCCTTTGTGTCTCCTGCTGCAAGGACCCTTACTTGGGCACATTACAGGGACCGATCGATCCTCCTAGTGTTGCTGCATGTTCTTCATATATCCTGATACAGAAGCTCATACTGGTGCACATTTCTGGAATCGATGGGGCTAGTCACTATGAGCTTGCCTCTCATAGCACCACGGCATATGACTTCCACCAGATTGATGAAGTCCTGTTTCGTCTTAAAGCTGCCAATGAACTTGGTGTGATCAGGAGTTCTGGATAGTGTGAAAAGAATGAAACATGTCGTGCAACATTAATGATGATAATTTGCACACACGGAATATAAAACTACATACAAACAATTTGAAGCACTTTAGAAATGCAGCAATTGTGTACATTTAATTTGTCTTCTTCATAATACAAGTCTAGGGTACAATTTGTAGTTGAAAACAGGTTCTTTCATATAAATTTGTTTGAAGGCTTTGTACATGTATGTATGGAGGTGCGCACCATATTTGTCTTTATTTAGTTGATTGCCACTGTTTTTCTTACCTTATCTATGTTACTTTTGTATTTTTGCTTTTTCTTCTAATTTAATTCTACGGGTTATAGTCTTCTCTTAATCAGAACACTGTGCGCTTAGAAACATCAGTATTAAGCGCCTAATAAATGTTATGTATTATTATTATTATTACTGATGTACAGTAGTAAGAATACAACCTATGCTTGGTCCACAGTGTACAAAAATGACTGTAACTTACAAATAAATCTAAACATTTTGAAAGAAGATAATACTCAGCATTTTTCCTTCTTCATATGTTTCACGTACAATGTTATTGAACAAAGAATATATGATTAAACTATCTGGATACATCTAGACTAATGGTATTCCCTACAAATTATAACAAGAATTTAAATTATCACCATGAAACATATACTCCAAACACTAGTTTCCAAATCACCAAGATATATTTCGACGTTTACCACATTTAGACACCAAGAAAGAAAAAAGAATTGTACATAAAAGCATATACGCTTTCAACTTTGCATGATTAACTTACATCAGCAAATTCAATTTCAAAGCATGATCAACTATAGAGGACTTAAAAAATAGTAATATATTATCATACACTTATATAATCCCTTACCCATAGTCCACCTTCATGTGTTGTCCATTAAAGAAGAACAATGTAGCTGGAATAAGAGTGATATCAAAGTATTGTGTGTAGACTGGTATACTGTCAGCATCAATGCAGTATATGTCTGCCATCTTTCCCAAGTCTTGGCTCGTCTTTGACAGCTGACCAGAAATGGAAAAAGAGCACAAATAAATTGCACATCATCAATATCATCAAGGCAATGAGATCAGATAGAGTTTTTTACTTTTTAGATATAGAATTTTTCTTAACATCAACAGACTGTTTAAATGTATTTGTGGCTTGGTACTTGCTTCATTTTTTCTTTATCGATCATAAAAAGATGGCTTCTAAATTTTTAGGGGAGATCAATGACATCAAATTAATGTTACAGTCCATAAAATTAGGATGCCTAGTGAGCTTTTAAACAAATGTCCTACTTTATTGCTTTACAAATGGATATCACACAGCCATTAACTCATTCGCCACAATGAAATTCTATTTTTGTAGATTCAATAGTTTTGTCAATTTAATTTTAATACCAATGGATTATTCTCAAAGCCAGTCAAAGAGAGACTCATAAAATTGAGAAAATGTATAAAGTTCTTACAATTTCATCCAGTTGCATACACACAAGATCATCTGAGCGTCCAAACCGAAGCACAAGTACTTTGTCTTCTGTTTGCTTGATGGCATCATCTACCTCTTTCTTTGTTGATAATTTTGGTAGCAAATAACTCATGACAGAAGATCTTTGTTTCTTCTCATAAATATCAGTCTACTGTTATGTGTATTGCTGTACCAGTTAACTTGGCAGGTCTGGTGTGGTGTATGTACAGTGCTTCTTCAAAACAAATTTCTGCAGAGTACTCTGGGCGGCTAAAAATCAGTGCTCCTCTGTTGTTGGTGAAGCTGGATGCTCTGTAGTGTGTACCTCCTGCTTGAAGATCGAGGTTAGCAGAGGTAGCGTTGACTAGTTCATCAGACAGAGACTTCCATAACCAGCCAGATCAATGTTGTAATGGGCCTGATCCTAAATATCAAACAAAAATATGAAGAAACTAGATGGAACTTCGACTGCGCGCAGTCGAAAATGATGCCTCCGTCATAGAGCAAGTTTACAAACCAAAACAAGAAATTTTTCAAATTCAAGTTCAATTGTAATCCATTAACAGGTTCTCAGAATATCGTGATTACAAGCGATTTCTCATATACATATATGACCCTTGGACCTCGTGACCCCAAAATCTAATCAGGTCATCGGCTCTGCAAGATACATACATGACCCAAGTTTGGCAGGAATCCATCAATCGGTTCTTGAGATAACGCGATCACGAGCTGTTTTTGCATACATAATGAGCCATGTGACCTTTGACCTTTGACCTTGTGACCCCAAAATCTAATCAGTTCATTGGCTCTGCAAGATACATACATGACCAAAGTTTGGCAGGAATCCATCAATCGGTTCTTGAGATAACGCGATCAAGGGCCTTTTTTTGCATACATAATGAGCCATGTGACCTTTGACCTTTGACCTCGTCACCCCAAAATCTAATCAGTTCATCGGTTCTGCAAGTAACATACATGACCTAAGTTTGGCAGGAATCCATCAATCGGTTCTTGAGATAGCGCGATCACGAGCTGATATGCATACATAATGAGCCCTGTGACCTTTGACCTTTGACCCCAAAATCTAATCAGTTCATCGGCTCTGCAAGATACATACATGACCAAAGTTTGGCAGGAATCCATCAATCGGTTCTTGAGATAACGCGATCACGAGCTGTTTTTGCATACATAATGAGCCATGTGACCTTTGACCTCGTGACCCCAACATCTAATCAGTTCATCGGCTTTGCAAGATACATACATGACCAAAGTTTGGCAGGAATCCATCAATCGGTTCTTGAGATAACGCGATCACGAGCTGTTTTTGCATACATAATGAGCCATGTGACCTTTGACCTTTGACCTCGTGACCCCAAAATCTAATCAGTTCATCGGTTCTGCAAGTAACATACATGACCTAAGTTTGGCAGGAATCCATCAATCGGTTCTTCAGATAACGCGATCACAAGAACGGGACGTACGTACGGACGGACGGACAACCAGAAAACATAATGCCTCCGGCTACTTCGTAACGGAGGCATAAAAATAAATGCTCATGCAGAAAATATACATGCAGTATACTGTATAGCTCTCCGTCTTCACCCCAAAACTGGTTCAGGGTCGGACAGGGAACAGTTGACCCCGGTTAACGTCCACCCTTCGTCTTTTGCTTGTTCCAAAACCAGACGTATTAAAATCTTATCAATCCATCATCAAGTACACAAAATATACATCTATAATATACGCAATGTATGCTGGTCTGGCCGGACTCGACTTGCTGGTTTTAGCAAATGCACGAGGGATATGTGTATTAATTAGTATGGAACATGATAAATTAATAAATAATATACATACACACATCATTTAGAATCTAGGGTCTATGTTTTAACTTTTAGTTTTACTTTTAAGTTTTAACTTAATCATCATTTAAACTTAGTTTATGCATAGATCTAGCCAAAGAATTCTGTGTCATTTTCACATCAGCTCAGGCAGTAGTCCTATCGATTTTTTAATTCTTCTTTTGGAGTATATTGAATGAAAGTCTTGAGTTGAGAACTACCCTGTACGTACCTTCGATTATACACAATTATTATGTACTTTTCTGTTCCTTTGTTGAAGTAAAACACCTACCGGCGTGAAGTTGGATGGATATTCGATATTCGATATTCAAATTGTGAAGTTGGATGGATATTCGATATTCATATTCAAATTGTGAAGTTGGATGGATATTCGACATTCATATTCAAAAATTCAAAATTTGTTAATCAAATAGTCTGACGGCTTTAACGGGGCAGGCAGCTAGCCCAAAAGGTCAAGTAACATCCGGGCAACCCAGAAATACGTCACTTACCCTGGCCCATGAGGATTAAGGGTATACAATTCTAGACTTTTCACAGGCAAGCATTTCAAGAATTTCTGGAATATACTCCATGGGTAAAGAGGGCTATAGAAAAAGCCTCAAGGCTTGAGCGGATTAGGCAACTAGCCCAAAGGGTCAAGTAGTATCAGGGCAACCCAGACATACTTCGCTTGCCCTGGCCCATGAAGGTTAAGGGTATGCGATTCTAGACTTTTCACAGGCAAGCATTTCAAAAATTTCTGGAATATACTCCATGGGTAAAGAGGGCTATAGAAAAAGCCTCACGGCTTGAGCGGATTAGGCAACTAGCCCAAAGGGTCAAGTAGTATCCGGGCAACCCAGACATACTTCGCTTGCCCTGGCCCATGAAGGTAAAGGGTGTGCAATTCAAGACTATTCACGGGCAAGCATTTCAAGAATTTATGAAATGTACTCCAAAGGTATAGAGGGCGCTATAGAGAATGCCTCACGGCTTTAGCGGGGCAGGCAACTAGCCCAAAAGGTCAAGTAGTATCCGGGCAACCCAGAAATACTTCGCTTGCCCTGGCCCATGGAGGTTAAGGGTGTGCAATTCAAGACTATCCACGGGCAAGCATTTCAAGATTTTATGAAATGTGCTCAATGGGTATAGAGGGCGCTATAGAGAATGCCTCACGGCCTTAGCGGGGCAGGCAACTAGCCCAAAGGGTCAAGTAGTATCCGGGCAACCCAGACATACATGTACTTCGCTTGCCCTGGCCCATGAAGGTTAAGGGTGTGCAATTCAAGACTATTCACGGGCAAGCATTTCAAGAATTTATGAAATGTACTCCATGGGTATAGAGGGCGCTATAGAGAATGCCTCACGGCTTTAGCGGGGCAGGCAACTAGCCTAAAGGGTCAAGTAGTATCCGGGCAACCCAGAAATACTTCGCTTGCCCTGGCCCATGAAGGTTAAGGGTGTGCAATTCAAGACTATCCACGGGCAAGCATTTCAAGAATTTATGAAATGTACTCCATGGGTATAGAGGGCGCTATAGAGAATGCCTCACGGCTTTAGCGAGGCAGGCAACTAGCCTAAAGGGTCAAGTAGTATCCAGGCAACCCAGAAATACTTCGCTTGCCCTGGCCCATGAAGGTTAAGGGTGTGCAATTCAAGACTATCCACGGGCAAGCATTTCAAGAATTTTGAAATATACTTAATGGGTATAGAGGGCTATAGAAAATGCCTCACGGCTTAAGCGGGGCAGGCAACTAGCCCAAAGGGTCAAGTAGTATCCGGGCAACCCAGAAATACTTCGCTTGCCCTGGCCCATGAAGGTTAAGGGTGTGCAATTCAAGACTATTCACGGGCAAGCATTTCAGGAATTTATGAAATGTGCTGCATGGGTATAGAGGGCGCTATAGAGAATGCCTCACGGCCTTAGCGGGGCAGGCAACTAGCCCAAAGGGTCAAGTAGTATCCGGGCAACCCAGAAATACTTCGCTTGCCCTGGCCCATGAAGGTTAAGGGTGTGCAATTCAAGACTATCCACGGGCAAGCATTTCAAGAATTTATGAAATGTGCTCCATGGGTATAGAGGGCGCTATAGAGAATGCCTCACGGCTTTAGCGGGGCAGGCAACCAGCCTAAAGGGTCAAGTAGTATCCGGGCAACCCAGAAATACTTCGCTTGCCCTGGCCCATGAAGGTTAAGGGTGTGCAATTCAAGACTATTCACGGGCAAGCATTTCAGGAATTTATGAAATGTGCTGCATGGGTATAGAGGGCGCTATAGAGAATGCCTCACGGCCTTAGCGGGGCAGGCAACTAACCCAAAGGGTCAAGTAGTATCCGGGCAACCCAGAAATACTTCGCTTGCCCTGGCCCATGAAGGTTAAGGATGTGCAATTCAAGACTATCCACGGGCAAGCATTTCAAGAATTTATGAAATGTGCTCCATGGGTATAGAGGGCGCTATAGAGAATGCCTCACGGCTTTAGCGGGGCAGGCAACTAACCTAAAGGGTCAAGTCGTATCCGGGCAACCTAGAAATACTTCGCTTGCCCTAGCCCATGAAGGTTAAGGGTGTGCAATTCAAGACTATCCACGGGCAAGCTTTTCAAGAATTTATGAAATGTGCTCCATGGGTATAGAGGGCGCTATAGAGAATGCCTCACGGCTTTAGCGGGGCAGGCAACTAGCCCAAAGGGTCAAGTAGTATCCGGGAAACCCAGAAATACTTCGCTTGCCCTGGCCCATGAAGGTTAAGGGTGTGCAATTCAAGACTATCCACGGGCAAGCATTTCAAGAATTTATGAAATGTACTCCATGGGTATAGAGGGCGCTATAGAGAATGCCTCACGGCTTTAGCGAGGCAGGCAACTAGCCTAAAAGGTCAAGTAGTATCCGGGCAACCCAGAAATACTTCGCTTGCCCTGGCCCATGAAGGTTAAGGGTGTGCAATTCAAGGCTATCCACGGGCAAGCATTTCAAGAATTTATGAAATGTACTCCATGGGTATAGAGGGCGCTATAGAGAATGCCTCACGGCTTTAGCGGGGCAGGCAACCAGCCCAAAGGGTCAAGTAGTATCCGGGCAACCCAGAAATACTTCGCTTGCCCTGGCCCAAGAAGGTTAAGGGTGTGCAATTCAAGACTATCCACGGGCAAGCATTTCAAGAATTTATGAAATGTGCTCCATGGGTATAGAGGGCGCTATAGAGAATGCCTCACGGCTTTAGCGGGGAAGGCAACTAGCCTAAAGGGTCAAGTAGTATCCGGGCAACCCCAAAATACTTTGCTTGCCCTGGCCCATGAAGGTTAAGGGTGTGCAATTCAAGACTATCCACGGGCAAGCATTTCAAGAATTTATGAAATGTGCTCCATGGGTATAGAGGGCGCTATAGAGAATGCCTCACGGCTTTAGCGGGGCAGGCAACTAGCCTAAAGGGTCAAGTAGTATCCGGGCAACCCAGAAATACTTCGCTTGCCCTGGCCCATGATACTACTTGACCTTTTGGGCTAGTTGCCTGCCCCGCTTAAGCCGTGAGGCAATCTCTATAGCGCCCTCTATACCCATGGAGTACATTTCATAAATTCTTGAAATGCTTGCCCGTGGATAGTCTTGAATTGCACACCCTTAACCTTCATGGGCCAGGGCAAGCAAAGTATTTTGGGGTTGCCCGGATACTACTTGACCCTTTAGGCTAGTTGCCTTCCCCGCTAAAGCCGTGAGGCATTCTCTATAGCGCCCTCTATACCCATGGAGCACATTTCATAAATTCTTGAAATGCTTGCCCGTGGATAGTCTTGAATTGCACACCCTTAACCTTCTTGGGCCAGGGCAAGCGAAGTATTTCTGGGTTGCCCGGATACTACTTGACCCTTTGGGCTGGTTGCCTGCCCCGCTAAAGCCGTGAGGCATTCTCTATAGCGCCCTCTATACCCATGGAGTACATTTCATAAATTCTTGAAATGCTTGCCCGTGGATAGCCTTGATTTAGACATACTTAACCTTCATGGGCCAGGGCAAGCGAAGTATTTCTGGGTTGCCCGGATACTACTTGACCCTTTAAGCTAGTTCCCTGCCCCGCTAAAGCCGTGAGGCAATCTCTATAGCGCCCTCTATACCCATGGAGTACATTTCATAAATTCTTGAAATGCTTGCCCGTGGATAGCCTTGATTTAGACATACTTAACCTTCATGGGCCAGGGCAAGCGAAGTATTTCTGGGTTGCCCGGATACTACTTGACCCTTTAAGCTAGTTGCCTGCCCCGCTAAAGCCGTGAGGCAATCTCTATAGCGCCCTCTATCCAATGGAGTACATTTCATAAATTCTTGAAATGCTTGCCCGTGGATAGTCTTGAATTGCACACCCTTAACCTTCATGGGTCAGGGCAAGCAAAGTATTTTCGGGTTGCCCGGATACTACTTGACCTTTTGGGCTGGTTGCCTGCACCGCTAAAGCCGTGAGGTATTTTCTATAGCGCCCTCTACACCCATGGAGTACATTTCATAAATTCTTGAAATGCTTGCCCGTGGATAGCCTTGATTTAGACATACTTAACCTTCATGGGCCAGGGCAAGCGAAGTATTTCTGGGTTGCCCGGATACTACTTGACCCTTTAAGCTAGTTCCCTGCCCCGCTAAAGCCGTGAGGCAATCTCTATAGCGCCCTCTATACCCATGGAGTACATTTCATAAATTCTTGAAATGCTTGCCCGTGGATAGCCTTGATTTAGACATACTTAACCTTCATGGGCCAGGGCAAGCGAAGTATTTCTGGGTTGCCCGGATACTACTTGACCCTTTAGGCTAGTTGCCTGCCCCGCTAAAGCCGTGAGGCATTCTCTATAGCGCCCTCTATACCCATGGAGCACATTTCATAAAATCTTGAAATGCTTGCCCGTGGATAGTCTTGAATTGCACACCCTTAACCTTCATGGGCCAGGGCAAGCGAAGTATTTCTGGGTTGCCCGGATACTACTTGACCTTTTGGGCTAGTTGCCTGCCCCGCTTAAGCCGTGAGGCAATCTCTATAGCGCCCTCTATACCCATGGAGTACATTTCATAAATTCTTGAAATGCTTGCCCGTGGATAGTCTTGAATTGCACACCCTTAACCTTCATGGGCCAGGGCAAGCAAAGTATTTTGGGGTTGCCCGGATACTACTTGACCCTTTGGGCTGGTTGCCTGCCCCGCTAAAGCCGTGAGGCATTCTCTATAGCGCCCTCTATACCCATGGAGTACATTTCATAAATTCTTGAAATGCTTGCCCGTGGATAGCCTTGATTTAGACATACTTAACCTTCATGGGCCAGGGCAAGCGAAGTATTTCTGGGTTGCCCGGATACTACTTGACCCTTTAAGCTAGTTCCCTGCCCCGCTAAAGCCGTGAGGCAATCTCTATAGCGCCCTCTATACCCATGGAGTACATTTCATAAATTCTTGAAATGCTTGCCCGTGGATAGCCTTGATTTAGACATACTTAACCTTCATGGGCCAGGCCAAGCGAAGTATTTCTGGGTTGCCCGGATACTACTTGACCCTTTAAGCTAGTTGCCTGCCCCGCTAAAGCCGTGAGGCAATCTCTATAGCGCCCTCTATCCAATGGAGTACATTTCATAAATTCTTGAAATGCTTGCCCGTGGATAGTCTTGAATTGCACACCCTTAACCTTCATGGGTCAGGGCAAGCAAAGTATTTTCGGGTTGCCCGGATACTACTTGACCTTTTGGGCTGGTTGCCTGCCCCGCTAAAGCCGTGAGGCATTTTCTATAGCGCCCTCTACACCCATGGAGTACATTTCATAAATTCTTGAAATGCTTGCCCGTGGATAGCCTTGATTTAGACATACTTAACCTTCATGGGCCAGGGCTAGCGAAGTATTTCTGGGTTGCCCGGATACTACTTGACCCTTTAAGCTAGTTCCCTGCCCCGCTAAAGCCGTGAGGCAATCTCTATAGCGCCCTCTATACCCATGGAGTACATTTCATAAATTCTTGAAATGCTTGCCCGTGGATAGCCTTGATTTAGACATACTTAACCTTCATGGGCCAGGGCAAGCGAAGTATTTCTGGGTTGCCCGGATACTACTTGACCCTTTGTGCTATTTGCCTGCCCCGCTAAAGCCGTGAGGCATTCTCTATAGCGCCCTCTATACCCATGGAGCACATTTCATAAAATCTTGAAATGCTTGCCCGTGGATAGTCTTGAATTGCACACCCTTAACCTTCATGGGCCAGGGCAAGCGAAGTATTTCTGGGTTGCCCGGATACTACTTGACCCTTTAGGCTAGTTGCCTGCCCCGCTAAAGCCGTGAGGCATTCTCTATAGCGCCCTCTATACCCATGGAGCACATTTCATAAAATCTTGAAATGCTTGCCCGTGGATAGTCTTGAATTGCACACCCTTAACCTTCATGGGCCAGGGCAAGCAAAGTATTTTCGGGTTGCCCGGATACTACTTGACCTTTTGGGCTAGTTGCCTGCCCCGCTTAAGCCGTGAGGCAATCTCTATAGCGCCCTCTATACCCATGGAGTACATTTCATAAATTCTTGAAATGCTTGCCCGTGGATAGTCTTGAATTGCACACCCTTAACCTTCATGGGCCAGGGCAAGCAAAGTATTTTGGGGTTGCCCGGATACTACTTGACCTTTTGGGCTAGTTGCCTGCCCCGCTAAAGCCGTGAGGCAATCTCTATAGCGCCCTCTATACCCATGAAGTACATTTCATAAATTCTTGAAATGCTTGCCCGTGAATAGTCTTGAATTGCACACCCTTAACCTTCATGGGCCAGGGCAAGCGAAGTTTTTTTGGGTTGCCTGGATACTACTTAACCCTTTGGGCTAGTTGCCTGCCCTGCTAAGGCCGTGAGGCATTTTCTATAGCCCTCTATACCCATTGAGTATATTTCAAAATTCTTGAAATGCTTGCCCTCGGATAGTCTTGAATTGCACACCCTTAACCTTCATGGGCCAGGGCAAGCGAAGTATTTCTGGGTTGCCCGGATACTACTTGACTTTTTGGGCTAGTTGCCTGCCCCGCTTAAGCCGTGAGGCATTCTCTATAGCGCCCTCTATACCCATGGAGTACATTTCATAAATTCTTGAAATGCTTGCCCGTGAATAGTCTTGAATTGCACACTTATAACCTTCTTGGGCCAGGGCAAGCGAAGTATTTATGGGTTGCCCGGATACTACTTGACTCTTTGGGCTGGTTGCCTGCCCCGCTAAAGCCGTGAGGCATTCTCTATAGCGCCCTCTATCAAATGGAGTACATTTCATAAATTCTTGAAATGCTTGCCCGTGGATAGTCTTGAATTGCACACCTTTAATCTTCATGGGCCAGGGCAAGCGAAGTATGTCTGGGTTGCTCGGATACCACTTGACCCTTTGGGCTAGTTGCCTGCCCCGCTAAAGCCGTGAGGCATTCTCTATAGCGCCCTCTATACCCATGGATTACATTTCATAAATTCTTGAAATGCTTGCCCGTGGATAGTCTTGAATTGCACACCTTTAATCTTCATGGGCCAGGGCAAGCGAAGTATGTCTGGGTTGCTCGGATACCACTTGACCCTTTGGGCTAGTTGCCTGCCCCGCTAAAGCCGTGAGGCATTCTCTATAGCGCCCTCTATTCCCATGGAGTACATTTCATAAATTCTTCAAATGCTTGCCCGTGGATAGCCTTGATTTAGACATACTTAACCTTCATGGGCCAGGGCAAGCGAAGTATTTCTGGGTTGCCCGGATACTACTTGACCCTTTGTGCTATTTGCCTGCCCCGCTAAAGCCGTGAGGCATTCTCTATAGCGCCCTCTATACCCATGGAGCACATTTCATAAAATCTTGAAATGCTTGCCCGTGGATAGTCTTGAATTGCACACCCTTAACCTTCATGGGCCAGGGCAAGCGAAGTATTTCTGGGTTGCCCGGATACTACTTGACCCTTTAGGCTAGTTGCCTGCCCCGCTAAAGCCGTGAGGCATTCTCTATAGCGCCCTCTATACCCATGGAGCACATTTCATAAAATCTTGAAATGCTTGCCCGTGGATAGTCTTGAATTGCACACCCTTAACCTTCATGGGCCAGGGCAAGCGAAGTATTTCTGGGTTGCCCGGATACTACTTGACCCTTTGTGCTATTTGCCTGCCCCGCTAAAGCCGTGAGGCATTCTCTATAGCGCCCTCTATACCCATGGAGCACATTTCATAAAATCTTGAAATGCTTGCCCGTGGATAGTCTTGAATTGCACACCCTTAACCTTCATGGGCCAGGGCAAGCGAAGTATTTCTGGGTTGCCCGGATACTACTTGACCCTTTAGGCTAGTTGCCTGCCCCGCTAAAGCCGTGAGGCATTCTCTATAGCGCCCTCTATACCCATGGAGCACATTTCATAAAATCTTGAAATGCTTGCCCGTGGATAGTCTTGAATTGCACACCCTTAACCTTCATGGGCCAGGGCAAGCAAAGTATTTTCGGGTTGCCCGGATACTACTTGACCTTTTGGGCTAGTTGCCTGCCCCGCTTAAGCCGTGAGGCAATCTCTATAGCGCCCTCTATACCCATGGAGTACATTTCATAAATTCTTGAAATGCTTGCCCGTGGATAGTCTTGAATTGCACACCCTTAACCTTCATGGGCCAGGGCAAGCAAAGTATTTTGGGGTTGCCCGGATACTACTTGACCTTTTGGGCTAGTTGCCTGCCCCGCTAAAGCCGTGAGGCAATCTCTATAGCGCCCTCTATACCCATGAAGTACATTTCATAAATTCTTGAAATGCTTGCCCGTGAATAGTCTTGAATTGCACACCCTTAACCTTCATGGGCCAGGGCAAGCGAAGTTTTTTTGGGTTGCCTGGATACTACTTAACCCTTTGGGCTAGTTGCCTGCCCTGCTAAGGCCGTGAGGCATTTTCTATAGCCCTCTATACCCATTGAGTATATTTCAAAATTCTTGAAATGCTTGCCCTCGGATAGTCTTGAATTGCACACCCTTAACCTTCATGGGCCAGGGCAAGCGAAGTATTTCTGGGTTGCCCGGATACTACTTGACTTTTTGGGCTAGTTGCCTGCCCCGCTTAAGCCGTGAGGCATTCTCTATAGCGCCCTCTATACCCATGGAGTACATTTCATAAATTCTTGAAATGCTTGCCCGTGAATAGTCTTGAATTGCACACCTATAACCTTCTTGGGCCAGGGCAAGCGAAGTATTTATGGGTTGCCCGGATACTACTTGACTCTTTGGGCTGGTTGCCTGCCCCGCTAAAGCCGTGAGGCATTCTCTATAGCGCCCTCTATCAAATGGAGTACATTTCATAAATTCTTGAAATGCTTGCCCGTAGATAGTCTTGAATTGCACACCTTTAATCTTCATGGGCCAGGGCAAGCGAAGTATGTCTGGGTTGCTCGGATACCACTTGACCCTTTGTGCTATTTGCCTGCCCCGCTAAAGCCGTGAGGCATTCTCTATAGCGCCCTCTATACCCATGGAGCACATTTCATAAAATCTTGAAATGCTTGCCCGTGGATAGTCTTGAATTGCACACCCTTAACCTTCATGGGCCAGGGCAAGCGAAGTATTTCTGGGTTGCCCGGATACTACTTGACCCTTTAGGCTAGTTGCCTGCCCCGCTAAAGCCGTGAGGCATTCTCTATAGCGCCCTCTATACCCATGGAGCACATTTCATAAAATCTTGAAATGCTTGCCCGTGGATAGTCTTGAATTGCACACCCTTAACCTTCATGGGCCAGGGCAAGCAAAGTATTTTCGGGTTGCCCGGATACTACTTGACCTTTTGGGCTAGTTGCCTGCCCCGCTTAAGCCGTGAGGCAATCTCTATAGCGCCCTCTATACCCATGGAGTACATTTCATAAATTCTTGAAATGCTTGCCCGTGGATAGTCTTGAATTGCACACCCTTAACCTTCATGGGCCAGGGCAAGCAAAGTATTTTGGGGTTGCCCGGATACTACTTGACCTTTTGGGCTAGTTGCCTGCCCCGCTAAAGCCGTGAGGCAATCTCTATAGCGCCCTCTATACCCATGAAGTACATTTCATAAATTCTTGAAATGCTTGCCCGTGAATAGTCTTGAATTGCACACCCTTAACCTTCATGGGCCAGGGCAAGCGAAGTTTTTTTGGGTTGCCTGGATACTACTTAACCCTTTGGGCTAGTTGCCTGCCCTGCTAAGGCCGTGAGGCATTTTCTATAGCCCTCTATACCCATTGAGTATATTTCAAAATTCTTGAAATGCTTGCCCTCGGATAGTCTTGAATTGCACACCCTTAACCTTCATGGGCCAGGGCAAGCGAAGTATTTCTGGGTTGCCCGGATACTACTTGACTTTTTGGGCTAGTTGCCTGCCCCGCTTAAGCCGTGAGGCATTCTCTATAGCGCCCTCTATACCCATGGAGTACATTTCATAAATTCTTGAAATGCTTGCCCGTGAATAGTCTTGAATTGCACACTTATAACCTTCTTGGGCCAGGGCAAGCGAAGTATTTATGGGTTGCCCGGATACTACTTGACTCTTTGGGCTGGTTGCCTGCCCCGCTAAAGCCGTGAGGCATTCTCTATAGCGCCCTCTATCAAATGGAGTACATTTCATAAATTCTTGAAATGCTTGCCCGTGGATAGTCTTGAATTGCACACCTTTAATCTTCATGGGCCAGGGCAAGCGAAGTATGTCTGGGTTGCTCGGATACCACTTGACCCTTTGGGCTAGTTGCCTGCCCCGCTAAAGCCGTGAGGCATTCTCTATAGCGCCCTCTATACCCATGGATTACATTTCATAAATTCTTGAAATGCTTGCCCGTGGATAGTCTTGAATTGCACACCTTTAATCTTCATGGGCCAGGGCAAGCGAAGTATGTCTGGGTTGCTCGGATACCACTTGACCCTTTGGGCTAGTTGCCTGCCCCGCTAAAGCCGTGAGGCATTCTCTATAGCGCCCTCTATACCCATGGATTACATTTCATAAATTCTTGAAATGCTTGCCCGTGGATAGTCTTGAATTGCACACCTTTAATCTTCATGGGCCAGGGCAAGCGAAGTATGTCTGGGTTGCTCGGATACCACTTGACCCTTTGGGCTAGTTGCCTGCCCCGCTAAAGCCGTGAGGCATTCTCTATAGCGCCCTCTATTCCCATGGAGTACATTTCATAAATTCTTCAAATGCTTGCCCGTGGATAGTCTTGAATTGCACACCCTTAACCTTCATGGGCCAGGGCAAGCGAAGTATTTCTGGGTTGCCCGGATACTACTTGACCCTTTAGGCTAGTTGCCTGCCCCGCTAAAGCCGTGAGGCATTCTCTATAGCGCCCTCTATACCCATGGAGCACATTTCATAAAATCTTGAAATGCTTGCCCGTGGATAGTCTTGAATTGCACACCCTTAACCTTCATGGGCCAGGGCAAGCAAAGTATTTTCGGGTTGCCCGGATACTACTTGACCTTTTGGGCTAGTTGCCTGCCCCGCTTAAGCCGTGAGGCAATCTCTATAGCGCCCTCTATACCCATGGAGTACATTTCATAAATTCTTGAAATGCTTGCCCGTGGATAGTCTTGAATTGCACACCCTTAACCTTCATGGGCCAGGGCAAGCAAAGTATTTTGGGGTTGCCCGGATACTACTTGACCTTTTGGGCTAGTTGCCTGCCCCGCTAAAGCCGTGAGGCAATCTCTATAGCGCCCTCTATACCCATGAAGTACATTTCATAAATTCTTGAAATGCTTGCCCGTGAATAGTCTTGAATTGCACACCCTTAACCTTCATGGGCCAGGGCAAGCGAAGTTTTTTTGGGTTGCCTGGATACTACTTAACCCTTTGGGCTAGTTGCCTGCCCTGCTAAGGCCGTGAGGCATTTTCTATAGCCCTCTATACCCATTGAGTATATTTCAAAATTCTTGAAATGCTTGCCCTCGGATAGTCTTGAATTGCACACCCTTAACCTTCATGGGCCAGGGCAAGCGAAGTATTTCTGGGTTGCCCGGATACTACTTGACTTTTTGGGCTAGTTGCCTGCCCCGCTTAAGCCGTGAGGCATTCTCTATAGCGCCCTCTATACCCATGGAGTACATTTCATAAATTCTTGAAATGCTTGCCCGTGAATAGTCTTGAATTGCACACCTATAACCTTCTTGGGCCAGGGCAAGCGAAGTATTTATGGGTTGCCCGGATACTACTTGACTCTTTGGGCTGGTTGCCTGCCCCGCTAAAGCCGTGAGGCATTCTCTATAGCGCCCTCTATCAAATGGAGTACATTTCATAAATTCTTGAAATGCTTGCCCGTGGATAGTCTTGAATTGCACACCTTTAATCTTCATGGGCCAGGGCAAGCGAAGTATGTCTGGGTTGCTCGGATACCACTTGACCCTTTGGGCTAGTTGCCTGCCCCGCTAAAGCCGTGAGGCATTCTCTATAGCGCCCTCTATACCCATGGATTACATTTCATAAATTCTTGAAATGCTTGCCCGTGGATAGTCTTGAATTGCACACCTTTAATCTTCATGGGCCAGGGCAAGCGAAGTATGTCTGGGTTGCTCGGATACCACTTGACCCTTTGGGCTAGTTGCCTGCCCCGCTAAAGCCGTGAGGCATTCTCTATAGCGCCCTCTATTCCCATGGAGTACATTTCATAAATTCTTCAAATGCTTGCCCGTGGATAGCCTTGATTTAGACATACTTAACCTTCATGGGCCAGGGCAAGCGAAGTATTTCTGGGTTGCCCGGATACTACTTGACCCTTTGTGCTATTTGCCTGCCCCGCTAAAGCCGTGAGGCATTCTCTATAGCGCCCTCTATACCCATGGAGCACATTTCATAAAATCTTGAAATGCTTGCCCGTGGATAGTCTTGAATTGCACACCCTTAACCTTCATGGGCCAGGGCAAGCGAAGTATTTCTGGGTTGCCCGGATACTACTTGACCCTTTAGGCTAGTTGCCTGCCCCGCTAAAGCCGTGAGGCATTCTCTATAGCGCCCTCTATACCCATTGAGTACATTTCAAAATTCTTGAAATGCTTGCCCTCGGATAGTCTTGAATTGCACACCCTTAACCTTCATGGGCCAGGGCAAGCGAAGTATTTCTGGGTTGCCCGGATACTACTTGACTTTTTGGGCTGGTTGCCTGCCCCGCTTAAGCCGTGAGGCAATCTCTATAGCGCCCTCTATACCCATGGAGTACATTTCATAAATTCTTGAAATGCTTGCCCGTGGATAGTCTTGAATTGCACACCCTTAACCTTCATGGGCCAGGGCAAGCGAAGTATGTCTGGGTTGCTCGGATACCACTTGACCCTTTGGGCTAGTTGCCTGCCCCGCTAAAGCCGTGAGGCATTCTCTATAGCGCCCTCTATACCCATGGATTACATTTCATAAATTCTTGAAATGCTTGCCCGTGGATAGTCTTGAATTGCACACCTTTAATCTTCATGGGCCAGGGCAAGCGAAGTATGTCTGGGTTGCTCGGATACCACTTGACCCTTTGGGCTAGTTGCCTGCCCCGCTAAAGCCGTGAGGCATTCTCTATAGCGCCCTCTATTCCCATGGAGTACATTTCATAAATTCTTCAAATGCTTGCCCTTTGATAGCCTTGATTTAGACATACTTAACCTTCATGGGCCAGGGCAAGCGAAGTATTTCTGGGTTGCCCGGATACTACTTGACCTTTTGGGCTAGTTGCCTGCCCCGCTAAAGCCGTGAGGCATTCTCTATAGCGCCCTCTATACCCATGGAGTACATTTCATAAATTCTTCAAATGCTTGCCCGTGGATAGTCTTGAATTGCACACCCTTAACCTTCATGGGCCAGGGCAAGCAAAGTATTTTGGGGTTGCCCGGATACTACTTGACCTTTTGGGCTAGTTGCCTGCCCCGCTAAAGCCGTGAGGCAATCTCTATAGCGCCCTCTATACCCATGAAGTACATTTCATAAATTCTTGAAATGCTTGCCCATGAATAGTCTTGAATTGCACACCCTTAACCTTCATGGGCCAGGGCAAGCGAAGTTTTTTTGGGTTGCCTGGATACTACTTAACCCTTTGGGCTAGTTGCCTGCCCTGCTAAGGCCGTGAGGCATTTTCTATAGCCCTCTATACCCATTGAGTATATTTCAAAATTCTTGAAATGCTTGCCCTCGGATAGTCTTGAATTGCACACCCTTAACCTTCATGGGCCAGGGCAAGCGAAGTATTTCTGGGTTGCCCGGATACTACTTGACTTTTTGGGCTAGTTGCCTGCCCCGCTTAAGCCGTGAGACATTCTCTATAGCGCCCTCTATACCCATGGAGTACATTTCATAAATTCTTGAAATATGCTTGCCCGTGAATAGTCTTGAATTGCACACCTATAACCTTCTTGGGCCAGGGCAAGCGAAGTATTTATGGGTTGCCCCGATACTACTTGACCCTTTGGGCTGGTTGCCTGCCCCGCTAAAGCCGTGAGGCATTCTCTATAGCGCCCTCTACACCCATGGAGTACATTTCATAAATTCTTCAAATGCTTGCCCTTTGATAGCCTTGATTTAGACATACTTAACCTTCATGGGCCAGGGCAAGCGAAGTATTTCTGGGTTGCCCGGATACTACTTGACCCTTTAAGCTAGTTGCCTGCCCCGCTAAAGCCGTGAGGCAATCTCTATAGCGCCCTCTATACCCATGGAGTACATTTCATAAATTCTTGAAATACTTGCCCTTTGATAGCCTTGATTTAGACATACTTAACCTTCATGGGCCAGGGCAAGCTAAGTATTTCTGGGTTGCCCGGATACTACTTGACCCTTTGGGCTAGTTGCCTGCCCCGCTTAAGCCGTGAGGCAATCTCTATATAGCGCCCTCTATACACATGGAGTACATTTCATAAATTCTTGAAATGCTTGCCCGTGGATAGCCTTGATTTAGACTTACTTTACCTTCATGGGCCAGGGCAAGCAAAGTATTTTCGGGTTGCCCGGATACTACTTGACCTTTTGGGCTAGCTGCCTGCCCCGTTAAAGCCGTCAGACTATTTGATTAACAAATATTGAATTTTTGAATATGAATGTCGAATATCCATCCAACTTCACAATCTGAATATGAATATGAATATTCATCCAACTTCACAATTTGAATGTGAATATCGAATATCCATCCAACTTCACGCCGGTAAAACACCTCCCTGGTTGAACAGCGCTTGAAGTTGTTCAGTCATTCATCCACTCTGCACAGCAATAAAGTAGTCATGTGACTGTTTATCAGGTGACCATCGGATCGGAAATGTATACAACGACAATCACAACACTGCACGAAACAGCTACAGACAGTTTACAAAAAGTACCGACTAACAAAAGATAGGCATTTTAATAAATGTACGATCGACTTAAGTTCTAGAATCGAGCTGCACTTGACTGTGAAAAGAAGGAGAGGTGTTTAGCTGAACGAAACGTGAGTTTTACTTAGTTTCTTTCTATTTTATCGTGTCGAGTCACTTTCTTGCGGATTCAGGTTGAGCTGAGGCTCCAGTCTAGGCTAGCCGCCCGCCCGGTCGATCGCGGCGCTAGGCCAAGGCTGAGCTGAGCTGAGTTAGCGCATGAGCGGCCGAGCAGAGCAGAGCAGAGCAGAGGGCGAGGCTTCAGAGCTAGAGTGCAGAGCTGACTCATAGTCATACTCATCTGCTCATACACTGTATGAAAAAAAAATTGTCTACGACCAACAGATATCGTTCGCTCTTAGTCTTATATTCCCTGGCTGTAGGCCTAGTTCAAAATGTGCAGGTAGGTCTATATCCACTCAAATTCTATGTCTATATAAAAACAAAGCGCTTAATTGTGTCAATTTCTCAGATGTTTCTATAGATTTATAGAGCTAGACCCTATAAGTAGGGAGGCCAATGCCCGGGCGTAAGGCTTCTACGCCTACGATTTGTGCGCTCGTCGTCCAAGTCAGAAATTACCAGAAGAAAAAAAAAGGGGAAAGAAAAGAAAACAAATATCTATGGAATCAAATGTATAACAAATACACAATTACACACTCCACAACATACCTATAATCACGGATCTGTAACGGTCTTTCACCCTTTGTTGACGATCTTGCAGATTTTGACGTTTTTAAGTCCAATAATTCTGTTAGCAGACGAACTTAGCGGACGCACAAGAGAAACTAGAAGGGTCCTAGAGGGCGATGAGGTTAGCTCACTAAAATCCTTCTCAATGACTGAAGGTAGCGCCTAAAAATATGGAATCAATTTAATATCAAAGAACTTTTGATAGAGATTAACATATCAGTTGTGTTCAAATGTCACTTTTAACAACTAGAAAATATAACGAAAAAGGATTATATCTTTTTAATTGCAGATTTTTACAAACTGCACATACGAAGGTAGACAGAGTACGATGTTTTTGTCAATCTTGCGTTGGTTTGAGCCCCATAGCTAGAGCCATCTCAAATTGGGGAGCAAAACTGTGAACAAAGACATGATTGTTCGAGCCCCAAATAGAGATCTTGCGACATCATAATATGAATATGTATGAGGTCCGGTCTCATCGCGCGCAAAACAAATTTGACGTAGTCTCACACACAGTACCTTATTCTCAGCACTAGGTCAGTGTCGTGCAGTAATGTATGAGAAGTGTAAAAAAAGACATTTCAGTAAAAAAAAAAAGTCTACGTGAGCAGTCTATACTCCAATTGAGAAGTGTAATGAATGCCATGATTTGAACGTGTGTGTTTTAGTGTATGATATCATCATATGGTTAGTGAGAGAGAGAGAGAGAGAGGGAGAGAAATATCTCCGTACCGTCAGTACACGTCTATCAATGCGTGCAGTCCTATTGACTATGTTTGATTCCGTATTGTGTTCGCTGCAACTGTTGGATTTATCGATCGTATTGTGTTCGCTGCAACTGTTGGATTTTGCAGTGTCAGATTGATCTTTACTCATGAGGAAATAATTGGAATACATATCAAAACTAAGGTAGGCCTATTTATTTATTTCAATAATTTTCTTAATTTACAATGAGTGGTTTTCGAGCTTTCTCTTTTGACCCTCCATGCCGTGGCATGGCTAGCATGGCTCGATTGCGGCTTGCATGCAATTACCGTACCTGGACGGCCTGCAGTACTGTGTCGGTGTGTGCGACTAATTCAAGGCTAGCCGGTGATGATGAATGTACTTTCGCGCGAAGTTTTGAACTTGTTGTCCGGGCAATGACCATGATGACACGCCCATTCCCTCGGGCCTGTCTAATTCTCGACGTAATTTTTGGGACCATGAAATTGATTGTTTCAAGGCTCTTACGTACGGCCAGGCGTAGAAGGAAGCTCATAGGAACTAGCTGGATATCTCCTATTTTATGGAACTTCTGGAGTCAGCAGATGGGTGAGTTTTCTTAGTGAAAGAAAATGCTTTCTTTTAATGTTTGTTTTATTATAAACAAATCAGTAATTAAAAAGTTAGATTTGGGCATTGGCCTCCCTACTATAAGCCTACTACTAGATTTTTCGCCTGCAGGGCTGTCATTGAATCTGATAATATTACTGCAGATACTGGAAGATAGTCCTCTTATCCAGTGTAAGGCTAGGATGATCGCTGCGCTGTCAGTTCAGCAGTCATAATTATTTACTGGGGTGGTTCGTTCTATAACTTCTATACCTTTACTTATCCTAAATTTTGGAATATAAAAAGCTGCACCTGTTAGACCATTATCAAGTTTGGACCCATCTATTTCTATATATATTTTCAAATAGTTGTTTCATTTTATTGAAATATGTTTTCAAATGCAAAATTGAACTGCTGTATAGGAAGCGACTCTTTCTTTTTTACTTGATCATGTACACTGAAAGAAACATGTGGTTTCACAAAATGCCAAGAAGGAGTTTGAGGATTACAATCTGCTTGTTTTCCTAGGTTTGGTGTTTTTAAAGAGCAGGCTTGATTCTAGACAGAAATAACCATCTGATTTGGGTCATTTCTTTAATAAAACTGACATTTGTTGTCGGAGGTCTAGTGGAGCCAGACGTAGTCTCAGTGGAACAACCGACGATTAGAGAGACTGAAGTTTTCGGTCTAGCTTGATTCATGAGGGGAACCTCATTCTGTTTCCATTTATTACATTCGTATTGTCCACAATTGTGTAATATATTCTTTGTTGGATGATTATCCTTTCATTGTTTGTAAATAAAATTTGTATTAGTTAACGAAAACCTGTCTGGAACTCTGAGGGGCCTCCATGTACTCGACCTGGAGCGCTGCTAAGGATGATAATCCTAGGCGCTTGGTATTGTATAGAATCAATTTTCTTCAGAAGAGTGCTCGATGCTGACCATTATATGCTTCGCATCCATAATCTACTATAGGCCTGATAAGGCATGGCTGTCAACCCTCCCGCATTTGGAGGGAGTCTCACGCCTCCACCACGCCTTCCTCCCGCTCTCCCGCCAACAATGTAGAATCTCCCAGTTTATTAAAAAACCTCCCGCAAAAAAAAAAAATAGTGCTCCTTAAACCCCCCCCCCCCGCTTATTCGCTGGCTGGCTGATTCGGCGCAAAATATTTTCTCACGAATGGGGGGGGGGGGGGGGTAAGGGATTCAAAAATTCAAAAGTGCTCGCTCAAAAAAACGCTTCAACCCATTCAAAAGTGTTTCCTCCCAATCCTGCTTAGTACATTTTACTGGTATATAATTCCATTTCTCCATATCACATCATAGTTCTGTAAGTCTAGGAAGACTATGATTGCATACTCTTTATTTAATAAGGCCTTATGAATATCGGCCTCTAATCTAATGATTTGGTCCATTGTGCTCCTCTCTTTTCGGAAACCCAATTGTAATGGGGTAATAATATCATATTTTTCAATAAACCATGTCAAACGGTTTTTAACCATCCTCTCCAAATTTAAAGCTTACACAGTACCTGGAGATAGTGAGATAGGTCTGTATGATGAAGGGTTTGATGGATCTCTTTCAGCTATTAAAACTGAAATTAGATAGGCATATAACAATTATCCGAGCAGAATGTAACTCATTAAACAAATCAACAAGATAATAAAAAGCGATATCTGGCAACTGTTTAATCAGTCTGGGTCAATATTCCGTCCTGCCTGGGTGCAGAATTCTTCATCTCAGTTACACTCTTTCCCAACTTAGTTACTGTAAAATATTTATGTAATTCTTTAATTACACTTTCACTTTAATTAAACTTTCACTTTAAGTACACTTTCACTTTAATTACACTTTAACTTTAATTACATTTTAACTTTAATTACACTTAACTTTAATTACATTTTCACTTTCATATAGTGTGACACATTGCTATTTGATACATGTAGTTTCAGGAAGTACCAACTAGTTCTGTCATCTAAGACAACCTGTGATATTACTACTATCAGCCATGACAGTTAAAATGAGAGCTATCACACAGCTAGCCTTCAAACAAACAACATAAAATTGTTTTTTGATTTATAATGATGAGGTCAAATGAATGGAACTGTAAATATTGTCTTGATCCTGTAGAAATATTGAATTTATCATGTGGAAAGAAACAAAACAGTATTGAGGTCATTTACTATAAAAACCTATAAAGTGATACAAAAAAAAAAACTGGTATGCAACTTACCCCTAGGTTGTGTAAATAATTTTTTTGTCTGTCTTGTATTTTCATTATGCAGAATTACCCTAGGTCAATTGTTGTACCATACTAATTGTTTCAAACTTTGGTTTCACGGATCGTTCATTCTTTAAATATTGTTTGTATTTTTCAGATATAAAATGAGGAACTGCACTGATATCTAAAAATGGGGAAAACATCAACTTTCAGATGTCATCATGACTTGCATCATATTTGCTACTTGTTACTAGGCACATTAATATTGTTAAACCATGCATCAAAGAGTTCAGCTACCATTCAGGTAATCACACATTATCAGATTTCTTGGAAATATGTCGCAGGCTGCTGGGAATTTCCAATTTTCTATTTAATCCTCACTAAGTGTTCCTCTCAGTGATAAATATAATTTGAACTTCTTAAATGATTTTTAAATTCATGGAATTAAAAAAATGAATTCTCAGTATCTTGTTCACTTCTACCCCATTTTTAAATTAAATGTTCTATTACTACCAGTATTTCTTTAAGGCCTTTTGGTATATTTTATGGCACTTTTGGGTATACAGTCAAACCTGCTTTAGTGACCACCTGTCTACAAAGGCCACATTTGTTGTTTCCCTTGAAAATGGTTTCTCATTGAATCATGTACTATAGGAACCTGTCTACAAAGACCACCTGTCTACAAAGGCCACTTTTTGTGTTTCCCTTGGGCGGTCGCTATAGACAGGTTTGACTGTACTTTATTTTTAGGTTATAATTGCAGTATCATGTGTGCTATCTTCAAGCTGTGATATATCCTTTGAAAATAGTTGTTGTCATGGAAAAAAGAAATACTGACAACAATTAACTGAAGTATACATGTTTTAGTTTAGAAATTCTCTCTGCTTTTACTACATACTAAATTTCCTCATCCCTCTTTAATATTTCTATTAGGAAAAGTATACATGTTTCAGTGTGGAAATTCTCTCTGCTTTTACTACATACTAATTTTCCTCAACCCTCTTTAATATTTTTCTATTAGGAATTTTACTCCATGGAAGATCAAGAAGCTTATGTGAAGTACTACAAGCTATTTCCTGGACCTCTCCAGAATTTCACAAATGATGCGTTGTTAATGGTAGCAAAATGTGCAGAGCATGCAGTAGAGGAGTACAATAACCAGTCTCAAGTAAGTTTCTCATCACGCAATTCAAATTCAGTTAAATTCAATTTCAGTTTCAGTTTCGGTTAAAAATGGTCTTTATTAAAAACAATTGTTCACAGTCATTAGCTGAAAGGGACTAGTTTCCACCTCATGACAAATTATGAAAATGATACTATCGATAATGGAGGACTAGAAAGAAAACTGCTATTATGAGTACGAATTTAAATTTGTTGCCATTTATTTCTGATTATCCTCTGGAACTAAATTACACTACAAGAGAGAGCAATTAAGAGATCATTTATGAGATTATATTTTTTTATTTACATGTATTTCAAACATATTTATTCAATTAATTAAAGCAATAAGGAGATGTAGGATATTTAATTTTTGTATTTACATGTATTTCAAACATATTAATTTTGGATAACAAGACCAGTTGCAATTCACTGTTTTACATCTTGATCCTGCTTTAAAAAAATAACTATTAAAGCCTGCTATTTAGGATTCTTATACTATTTCTGCATTACAGGTAGCATACCAGCTAAGGCACATCACAAAGGCACGGATAGAAGAACAAGACAATCTGGTCAAATTACAGGTCATAGTAGAATCTGACAGTCATGGATATCATGAGATGTACTTTGAAGCAAAATCCATATTAACAACCAAGTATATCACTTCATCAATGATGAAAGCAGGTAATAGCATGCAATTCTTTTGTTCAGGACCCATTGCACAAAACTTACCATTGATGGTAACTTGCTATCAATAGTAACTTTACTATCAATGGTAACTACCATGAAAATCTTGATTTTGATTGGCTGTTGAGCCCTGTTACCATGTTAGTTGCCATTGATAGCAAAGTTACCATCAATGGTAAGCTTTATGCAAGGGGCCCCAGGCGAATGCTTTGATATCAATGAAAGCGACATATTCAACCGACATTTGATAACTTTTTAAATTTCAGTTATCAACTTTTTAGAGAGCAACCTTTTTAAAATTTGATTTTGTATAATGTTTACTTTTCATAATCATTTTGTGAGATAATTATTCCATCCATTGCTTATCTCTTGAATACTTGAAACAATTGTAAACAAAACTGTGTACCACAAGTTAGATAAATTATTGTGATACACATACATTAAATTGAGTTAAATCCAATTCAACACATGTCAACAATTTGTATGGGCTATAGATTTTATAGGCTTTGTATCTTTCTATTCTAGTAATCTTCAAAGGGTTATGCAGTCTATCACAAAGATGAACTAAAGATTGCAAGCAGTGTCAGGAATTATTCTGAATATTTTTTTATATTTTCATTATCTTAAAGGACAATGTAAACATGCATGTTTTCAATACAATGCAATCTTTACCTACAGCTATAACTTGAATATTCATAAAAATTGTGAGTTACTTTATCATCTCTTTTTTTTCCAGCTGTTATTCCAAAGAAAGGGACTCATCATTGTGATAAACTGAGTTCACAAGCAGGATGCACAGAGGTAGGATAACATTGACTCAACTGTCTTCCCTTTCATTTTGGGTTATTATGATTTGTGGGGAACAAAATATTTTGACATCATTTGCTAGCCTGCAATACCACCATCTGTATAAATAATTCATGAAAAATACTTTTTTGATTATACCGTGTGAGTCAAAAAAAAGTTTACACCTAGAAAATTGCTAAGTATTTTTAAAATCATCTATGAACAGTAAATTATTATACATCTTATGAAAGAGTGTTTTATCCCAAATCATATGGTACCATTTTTGTATGGTATGTGTTCACGCTTGGATGAACAGGTGGCATTGTTTGCGAGAGTGCAAAAATCGACTTGCGCCAAAGTGATGCCTTCAGTATGTATTATGTTGGGATTAGCGGAGTGAGAGAATGGATTGAATGTATCAAATGAAATGCATTGCATATGTTTTTTGCAAAGGGCAAAGTCACACACACCCACACACATGCGCACAAATGTTCGTTGATATTTGATATTCGATATTTGATATGTGTGGCATGATTAATTTTGTTAGGGGTGTTATTTGGATCTGCAAAGACCGAACTAATACCCAAATCCCAATTGTTTTATTCTAACATCACATAGGCAACTTTGGCGCAATTCGATTTTTGCACTCTCGCAAACAATGTTTCCTGTTCATCCAAGCGTGAACACATACCACACAAAAATGGTACCAAATGATTTGGGATAAAACACTGTTTCATAAGACATATAACAGTTTAATGTTCATCAATGATTTTTTAATAATTAGCAATTTTCTAGGTGTAAACTTTTTTTTGACTCACACGGTATAGAGATACAGAAATGAAATTGTTTAAGTCAGTGGTAAAATTGAGTGATTATTATTTTTGTGAGTGTGTGAAATAGCTGGGTAATAGTCATATATCGTATGCCTGATTTCCATTTACTTTACCCTTAAAAGAAATTACTTCAAGTTACCAAATGTTGCTCTCTGATACTTTAACAAAAGTTTCTCTTGATGACTGAAAGCTTGCCAGATGTTTGCCCAATATAGCAACAACTAATGTATGACAAGTACATTCCATCCATTAGAGATTGCATCAGGCCTAAAATAAAAACTTGTTGTATTGCCCTTTGCGACCGACCCAAAAATCTGAAAATCTACGGTCGGCATTTTAAAAAAGTTTTTTTTTTAACCGTTTTTTTAGATTTTGTTTTATTAATGAATAACAAAAACATGTATTTTGTTTGTTTAAATGGGATATAAATGCATAAAATCAAATTATTCCAAAATTATCACTCGTGCAAACCATAAATAATTATGAGGTGAAAAAAATATCAATGGAATAATGACGTTGAAACACATGTATTAAAGAATTAAAAACTTAAAAATATCAGCCAAAAGAGGGAGGGAAAAAAAAACATTCAAATCTGAAAATTATCGGCCCAAAGAGGGCGACAAAAAAAAAAAAAAAAAAAAGTTTTCCGACCGACCGACCCATGTTTTGGCACCCAAAGGGCAATACAACAAGTTTTTATTTTAGGCCTTATGCATAGGAGGTGAATCAAATGGTTTGTAATCAGGGTGAGGGAGAATTAAGCATGCATAAATTGATATACAATAGTTAACAGGTCCAATAGATCATATTTACTCATTTTAACCCTTAGTATTGTTGTATGGTATTGGTAACGTTTATTAATTGACCTTTTTATATTTATTTCAGTGTACACTATTTAAACGCTGTGTCAAAGGTCACGTTCCATCTCATCCATGGCTGGACTTTGCTCTCAAAACTCAGCAAGAAATCCAGGTAAGATAATAGAACAAGTTACATATGCAATTTTATCGCCTTAAAGGTAATAAAAATTTTGGTATGGGGTCATGAATTTGGTTCAAATGAAAATATTGGAAGCATACCGGTATGCGATTTTACAATATTCAATGATCGTTGTCGTGGATAAAATTGAGTCTAAAGTGATGAATTTGTAAATAATAAACTCTTTAAGCTGTATAGCTCCCTCTCAAGACTGATATTACTTTAGCTTTAAAGCAATGTTTCTTGTTTACAATCAACCAATTTGCTATTCCTGTTTGGAAATTATATATTAGAAATGCATATTCTGAGATTTTCATGGTCCCAGCTTCCTTGGAATGGCCTTATAGGCGCTATTTGAAATATTTTCAATTTACCGGGAGCACTGGTAAATTTTTGATTACCGGTATTCAATTTCTCTAAAGCAGAAGAGTTTTAGGGGCTACATTTTCTAGTGCTTATAAAACATACACAGGGGCATCCAAATATATCAAAATTTTAAAGAATTACTATCCATCCAACTTTCAAATTTCCCAAAAATTTGCATTACCTTTAAACTGAATGATATCATGCTCAATTTTTTTTAAACAAATATTTTGACAAAATAATTATATTCAAACGAAATCTACAGTAATAATGTCCAGAAAGAAAGTTAGATTTTTGTACATTTTTGGAAAAACGCAATACAGTTATGGATTTTGGAAATACAGTATTAAAATGATAACGCTACTGCCCCATTGACGGGCAAACGCTGGATCTTGCAAATTATGATATAGTTGTACTGAACTGAACATTTATTAACTAGTTGTATGTTCTTTGTCTTGTCTGTGTTAGATTGATCAGGAGTTTCCAGAAGTTCAGCTGCTTGCGGTAAGAATTTAATATTTTGGTTGGCTTCATATTGCAATCATGTTCTAACTGTCAACTTGCCATAGGAATATATGTAGTAAAATGTTTTTAAAATGTTGTGAGGGGTGGAGTATGAAAATGTTGTGCTGGAAAATGTTAAGGATGAATTACTGATTGGGAAGGGGCAACCAGTAATGTTTGATACAAGGTTTGTTTTACTGTCAACATTTTATTTTCCAAACATTTTTTTCAAGAATATTTTTTTCCAAGAATTCTATCCAATATGGATTGAAGAGAACCATTCTTTGTAACATATTTATTTTCATCTGCAGAATTTAGCATCACTTACTCATATGTATAAAGTAACATCACTTTGTTTTCATCTTCATGTTATTTCAATTCTCGGTTTTTTTCTCCAGGCCCACAATGCTTACAATGACAGAGCAGACCATTATGGAGGTAAGGAATCAGTTTCATAGAGTAATTAAGCTGAAATAAATTAGGTACGCGATGGCTCAGTGGAAGAGCAGTGGTCTCGTAACCGGAAGGTCCCGGGTTCTAAACCAATTCAATGTGCTTTTACCCTTTAGTAAGGCATTAATCCTCATTACCAAGTTTCCTCGGAGAGGACTTAAACTTCTTAAAGGTTCTCTGGTCGCTTTCTTACAAGCATACACATGCTCTCTTTGCAGTCAGATAAAAACAGACAAAACAACCAACTTTTTCATTCTCTCATTTGTAGATTGTGTTACTTTCATCATCTCAGTCGTGGTTAGTTGGCCTGAGCTAAGTTTGGTTTAATAACAGCATGGACAAAATCCTTTATATATACTTATAATAGTCTGAAGAATTTCACAAGATATCATTGTGTCATTTACATGATGTAATTGTTGATAATAATTTAGCTCTTTGTTATCTTGAAGAGCTGGTTTGCTTTGAGTACCTTTTGACAAATAGTAAGTCGGCTTGGAGTCGGTTTGACGGAGTGACGGTGTTTATAATTCAAAGGGTTTTTAATGATGTGTCTCTGTAGGAAGTTCATTGGATCAAGTATTCATTGCCAACATGAAAATCAGAAAATCATTTCATGGCTCAATGGAGAAATGATTTCCATATGAAGAATGAATTAATCGTGAGGTTTCAGTTTTAAACAGCAAAAAACAAAGATAATGTTGTCAGTTCAGTTCAGTTCAGTTTATTAAAAAACACATGACATAGCAATCATGACGAACAAACAAGATTCAAATCCAAGAAGCTATGCTTGTGAGTGGGGCCCTAATTGGGAAGGATGGACCTCTAAATCCCGCAAAGAGACCAACGTTGTTTTGTGAAATACAATATAATGTAAAACAGTGTAAACCATGCAGGAGTTTAGTTTGACTAACATGTTTAATCATTTCAGTCTTTGATGACTGCCCATGGCCCCCACCATATGATGCTGAATGTATAGGCTCGTTTAACCAGGAGTTTATTTTGACTAACATGTTCAATCATTTCAGTTTTTGATGACTGCCCATGGCCCCCACCGTATGATGCTGCATGTCTAGGCTTGGCTAACCAGGAATTTAGTTTGACTGATATGCTCAACATGGGTATCAGATCTCTGGAGATTGATCCATGGTGGTGTTTTGGAAAGGTAAGGTTTATCAAAGCCTCATAGGCTTAAAGCCCCACTGCACTAGTTTGGCCAGGAGGGATAAGCCCTCCCTGCATCGTCACTGACAGGTAGTTATCTCATCAAATCAGCTCTCAATTAACATATGAAAAAGGGGATCATGGGGGACCAATGGTCACCGATTAGGCATTGTTTGCTACATAGAGGGCGTAAGTAGCTATAAGTAATGTAGTGGGGCTTTAAGAGTTGTTGATTCATTAACTATACTGCACTTTTGGACTTGAGAGGGGAACAAATGAGTGCAACTACTAGTGCCAAATTTGCACAATCAAATATGTACACCCCCCCCCCCCCCCCCCCCCCCCCCTCTCCCCGATAAAATCTAAACTTGGTTTATTTCTGTTTGGATACCAGTGATTAACAAATGCTGCTGAAATGACATGATTTTCCGGGGGTATTTTCTCACTTTTTTGTAAATAATACTTTTTTATGATGCAGATTTTTTTCTGCACCAAATTTTTTTTTCTTTTCATTTGCCACTGCGAACACTAATGTACTATAAATGGCACAAACCAGTGCAGGAGCATTTTATCTATAGGAAATCCTGCCTATCCTACCCTGTAACCATGGGGATGGCTGCATTTCGACCTCTAAAAAGTTGTTTTTCCATGTTTTTTTTCTTCTCCAGGGGGGGGCTCTACTCTGTTGGCCTTTCCTCATGGATCCTCCTATGAGTAGTAATTACGTTTTTGGTGCATCTATATGAAGTAAATACTGTTTATATGAAGGAAGACAACATATTCCTGTATTTCATCATTTCATGTATTTTATGTTAAATATTTGTAAACAATAATGGAAACTTCTGCATTCATTGTAAACAAAATTTGAATAAATGTTTACTCTTTCTATTTTTCAATGAACAGATGAGAATGAGCCATGCTTCAGAACATGCCATTGGTTGCGGGCCCACCGATAGGCTCTTTGAATATGGTATGAAAGAGATTGGAGAATGGGTTCACAAACCAGAGAATGCAGGGATCATCATAAGAATATACTTTGAGGTAAGTCCAAACTTTTCATTTTCATTTCATTGCATTGTGAGAAGAGATTCAAAAATGTGATTTTGCTTGCCTTTAAAAAAAAAAGTGAATTAAGTGGCGATGAAATTTGATTATTTCACACTGTGACTGAACTAGTCTGAATTAGCTCCGCTTGAATACCCACATCACAATCGGGAGTCTGAATATATGCCAACGGATATTGTACCGTTTACCGTAATTATATCTGCACCTTTTTTTGTGACATGAAGAGAAATTGAAAGGTGCTATTTCTAGACTTTGCCTTGCAATTTGTTGGAGGTATTATTTTTAATGCAATCTTTATATGTGTTTCCTTTATTTTTCAAGTTCGCTACAGTTCACATTTCATCAAACTATTTATCCATTCAGATATCACTTCATTTATTGATTTTGTTTGAATAATTGATTTTTAGGATGGCTCTGATCACACCCAAGGCCACGATGATCTGATAAACGGACCAATTAAAAAGTACTTTGGAGACAGAGTATTTACACCAACTGATCTGAAACAGTTAGGAAGATGGCCGACATTACGAGAAATGAGAAATGTAAGTTAAGTCATTTGCACATCTTTATCCTAAACAAAGAATCTATCATGCATCATCCATTCACTTACTGGTGTCCTTTGATTATTAGTCATGGACTACAATTTAGTTCAGTCGAATGTACATGTATTTGAATAAATTTTAATTGCATTTGAATTATGTACCCTGTTCACATTGCTATTTTGTTATGCCTCCGTTACTAAGTAGCCGGCGGCATTTATGTTTTCAGGTTGTCCGTCCGTCCGTACGTCCCGTTCTCGTGATCGCGTTATCTCAAGAACCGACTGATGGATTCCTGCCAAACTTTGGTCATGTATGTAACTTGCAGAGCTAATGAACTGATTAGATTTTGGGGTCACGAGGTCAAAGGTCACAGGGATCATTATGTATGCAAAAATAGCTCGTGATCACATTATCAATAGAACCGACGGATAGATTACTATCAAACTCGAGACATGTATGTATCTTGCAGTACCAATGAACTGATTAGATTTTAGGGCTATGAGATCAAAGGGTCATACATGTTCATGTATATGAAAAAATAGCTTGTACAAATCATGATATTCTGTTTTGCTTCTGTTTTGGTTTGTTAAATCGTTTTATGGCGGAGGCATCATTTACGACTGCGTGCAGTTTTATGGCGGAGGCATCATTTACGACTGCGTGCAGTCGAAGATCCATCTTGTTTTATATGTGTACCACCAGATACATGTGTGTACATTAATTGGTATTAATATTTTAACATTTACAACAAAGACATCAAATGTGATTCAGTACTTTTAACACACACGCATATTGGTAATTTGACATGCTGCTAATGTTCTCATTAACTATTTTTTTTCTCTGCCTCTCTTTGTGCCACTCCCCCTTCCTCTTTCTTTCTTTCTCAATGAACAAACCCTGATCTATCTATCATTGTTATTTTTATTCTCTTTTTTATTCAAACAGCTAAATAAGACCGTCCTTGTCACCTCGGCCAATACATGCACCCACGGCAGTGTCTTTATCCAAGAGGGGTACTGGAATGAATACATAAGAAATGAGGTAAGTAGTTGAAAGTTTAACCCATTCTTTACTAAATGAAATACTAAGTGTGAGATAACTTCAGCAGGACTTAACTACTTAGCCTTATAGTCCCTCCTATTTTTTTGTGGAACCTTAATTGGGTAGCAACAGTTGTCTTTCACGTGGTTTGGTCCTTAGCTAGAATTTTTCCCTCATCTCAATTAACTCAATCTTATTTCTCAACTCGGGTCGGAATCATGTTTAATTTTTTTGTTTATAAATTAGTATGAGTTTGTGTGATAATTGTGTCCGTCGCTTATTCTGTGGGATTGAACAATTCTATGTAATTTCTGCACATAAAGATGCAACTTCTTGGGATGATAATGATGATATTTATCTTGTAATTTTATTTTTATCGTCTGTCATCATCCAGTTCACACCGTACCCTGCATGCGGCCAAGCATCAAGCTCCAGTGTACTGAGATACTATTGTGACAGTACAAACTATGGGTAGGTGTCCAACGAGCTCTTTAAATCCCCATCAGAGACATGATGTGATAAACTGCAAAAGATAATGCCATAGCAAGACTTTATATGTACAGTCAAACCTGTTTATAGCAACCGCCTAAGGGAAACACAAAAAGTGGTCTTTGTAGATAGGTTACTTTAGTACATGTTTCAATGAGAAAACATTTTCAAACGAAACAAAATTGTGGTCTTTTAAGACAGGTTGTTGCTAAAGCAGGTTTGGCTGTATCATCATGATGAAGTGCCATGTCTGCTACAGACATCGGCAGTCATAGCCCTCCATTTTTGTCTACTATTATCTGCTATTCTTGTGTTTATTGTGGTTACAAAACAAAATCAGATGATTGGAACAAGTGCATAATCACTTATCTGTGTTGTAATTAAGGTACACAATAGTAAAGAGCTCTTCTCTTATCTCATTTGATTTCGTGATGCTCTAAATGATTCATTTTGGTAATTGCTCATTTCAGTATCAATATCAATGAACTAGGAACAGAAAAAACATTGTATCAAATGCATCTCTTAGTGGTTACATTTGTCATAGATAAGCTACCATTATGAGCATCATTGCAAAGATTTAAAACAAAAACATTGAATAGGGATAAAAATTAAAGTTGCTTTTATTTTAATTTAACTTCTTTCATTCTGATTTCCACAGACCCTTTTGGAATGGACCAAAGCAAACCGGTGTTATTCTAGACTTCTCAGAGTTCATGAAATGCGGGTGAGTGAAAATGGCATTTAAAATTTCTTGTTTCATATGGTTATAGAAACATGTTCATTGAAGAATTAAGTAAATAGCATCAGTTGAGAACTAGGAGGATACCGGTATTGATGCTGGGTCAAAATTTTATGAGTTCATGCTGTATGTGCCTTCAGCAAATGCTTTTGAAAGACTACTTGTATCTCATTTTTACTTGTGTTACAGATGGACATAATGCCTGTATGTAGTGCTGAATGATAAAAACCCAAAGTACATTATATTTGAATTGTATGTGGTAAAGATATTACATGTTTATATCCAAAGTCTAAAGTCTACTTGATGTATGCATATTTATTTATAGAGAGAGAGAGAGAGAGGGGGAAGGAGAGAGAGAGAGAGAGCAGGGGGAGGGAGAGCTAGATAGAGACTTTTTTTTTTTTAATTAGATGGATATATTACAGATAGTGATAGAAAATTGACAATTTTATATTGTTCGAACGTCATAATAATGATCTTGACTTGCTAATCTTTCTGATGACCTCTCTACTCTATAGTATTCAGTACCCTGCAGCTGACCAAATCAATCCGACGTTAATGGAGACTGCTGTCTGGACTTGGGCCAAAGGTCAACCAAGTCAACCTCTGACCATTCAGTCTTGTGTCTTTCTCAAGTAAGTACAGGGTATCGTAATTATGATTTTATAATGAGTGGTGAATAGGTGAAAGACATTTGGCAGTTTGACATGATCCTGGTAAATCAGATAGATCATTGCTCAATAATGAAAAATGTACAAGTTTAGGAGGAAAACATCTGTAAGTGTACAAATTGTTGCTTTCTTTTTAATATATGTAAGCCAATAAAGCTATGGTTTCGAAGGTTAGCTTATGATAATATTACTAAATACAGCATTTATAATGCATGATCGATCTAGTATACAATTCTGAGGCACAGAGGGATGTTGAGAAGAATGATGTACGTATGTAAATGAGCAAATGAAGAAAAAAAGAAGAAAAGAAACATTAAAAAAACATATGCATATGTATCAAATATTGAACTGTATTATGATGAGAGCATATTTGACTTAAGACTTGATTTAAATGTTCCAAGGGATTCTGCTGATTGGATTTTCAATGGCAGAGGATTCTGTAGTGATGTCCATACCTTTTTTTGAAGTGGAAGTGGAAGTGCATTTTTTTAATAGTTGGTGAAAGGTATTTCTTTCTTGTTTTTTCAGTGATACCAGTCACCGATGGTATCTGGCGCCCTCATGTGAAACATTGCATCCACATGCCTGCATCAGTTCTTCCGATTCCACTGTATGGGTGCTTGGTAGCAAGGCAAGCTACGGTGATATTGATGCTTGCCCAAAGGGCTTCCATTTCAGTCTTCCAGTTAATGGATTCCACCAACAAAAGGTTTGTTTTCTACTTTCCTCATTTGTTCTGTTATTTCTTTTGTTGTTTCTTTTGTTATTTCTTTATAATTTGTATACATGTATCTTCCTCTATACTATTCTGGCTATCATGCTGTATGTTTCCCTACCCTTCCATATTCAATAAAGATTATTGCTGTATTCTACAAAATGCAGGGATTTAAACAAAACTTTATCCTGGGTCTAAACTGGACATAAGTCATTACTCTCTCTATCTCTCCCCTTCTTCTTACTCTCTTTCTCTGTCTCTAATTCTCTCTCAAACCTCTTTCTTCCCCCACATTTCTCTCTCTTCCTCTCTCTCTCTCTTCCTCTCTCTCTCCCTCTCCCTTTTCTCTCTCTCTCTCTTTCTCTCTCTCTTTCTCTCTCTCACCTCTCTCTCCCTCCCCCTCTCTCTCCTTCCCCCTCTCTCTCCCTTCCCCTCTCTCTCCCTTCCCCTCTCCATCTCTCTCTCTCTCTCTCTCTCCCTTCTCCTCTCTCTCTCCCCTTATCATCCTCACCTATTCCATCAATCACAAATCTTTGTGCATCATTCCCAATTTTTCTTACTCTTTCTGATCCTTTATTATAATCCATCACATAACAAAGCCAGTGTATTCCGTATTATTAGAGCAGAAAGTAAATTTATAGGAATAGAGTGCCTATCATTTAACCCCTTACCTAATTTATTATCTTCTTGTTTTGTTTTACAGCTTATCGAGGTAGCTTCCAACCAATCAGTATGGCTGAATATGACTTCATATCTCCCACAATTAGTCTGAAACCATAAGTATGATTTGAAATCTTCCTATTAAAGCCCCACTGCACTAGTTTGGTCAGGAGGGATTAGACCTCCCTGCATGGTCACTGACGGGTGGTTATCTCATCAAATCAGCTCTCAATTAACATAAAAAAGGGCATCATGGGGGACCAATGGTCACCGATTAGGCATTGTTGGCTGTATAGAGGGCGCAAGTAGCTATAAGTAGTGCAGTGGGGCTTTAAATGATATGACTTAATACCCGCCAGGTTCTCAGCGGGCAATATTACAAAAGGACCAACAACTCGACAAAATCAAGCTAGCAGAAGAACAAAGTGTGACCCGCTGTTTCAGGATTTGAATTTTTATTTGATAGTACTCAAGATCAGTGTTTCAGAAGAAGAAAGAGAAAAATATACATGTATATTCGTACAAAAGGCTATGCAGTTATATTCTAATATATTTTATATACTTTATGAATATTGAGTGTAATATATGATAAATTAATCTGTAATATACTTCTATTTTTACATTGTGAGTTCTATATTTTTATACTCTATATCAATCGTGCATAGTAGTAAGTTTTCTTTGACTTCAAGTGATATACAATTTTCAATGAAATTGAAATAATGCACAGTGTTTGCAATTCTAATAGAAACTGATCAAAATATTATACGTTTTCATTTTCTGCATTTACACAAACGTAAAAGGAAAATACAATTAATTATTTTTTATGGTGGCCAGGTTTTCGACAATGTGCGTTGATTTGATTCAGGTTTTGGCCACATGCATTCAAGTTGATTGTATGAAGCAATGAAAGTTGCAATTTGTAAGTGACTAGCTCTTCTTCACCCTGGATGAAAGGGCCTCTCTCTTCCATGTTTAATATGGAGCGTGTGTTTTGAATGCATTACACGCTTACTGTGTCCTAAAAGTGTGTGTGTGTATGACTTTGTTCACGCAATAGACAAAGATTATATATTTCAAGAGAATGCTGTACATGAAATATCTTTTCATCGATAGGAATCTCAAGGTGTCCTCTATCTAGATTGCTTTCCTTATTAATATCTTAAATATTAAACATCGTGTATGAACAATTTATACTTCTTTGCTATGATAAAAGCAAGAGATGTAAAATAATGAAAGACTGATTTCCAACAAATTCTTAAATTGTATCAAGAATATCACAGAAAAGGCATGATAATAGTTTCACCCAAATATATATACAGTGCGTCCCAGAAAAAACGAAACCGAGAAGTATCGATGTTCTATCATAACTTAATCACAACTATAATTAATGAATGATACCTATTTGGAAAGCTTAGAGTCTCCTCTTTCATGTGATGCTACTCAGATAATGCATATTTCACGCATGAGTGATTAAAAGCAATTTGAAGGAAGGAAACCAAAAAGACATTTGGCAGGCGGTATCTGAATTTCGAAGAAAAATTCACATTTCTAGAAAGTTGAGTTTCTGCCCTTTCATATGACACCTCAATCAGGAAAAATGAGCGAGGAATGACAAAGTTCTGTTTGTTTAAAGTAGTGCTTGCATTTCCATAATTTGATTAAACAAATTCGTTTTCACTGGCTGCCTGCCGTATCAATAAACGAAATTAACAAAAGATCTAACTCCGTTTCGTTGACAATCAGCCGTAGACGAGAGTCTTCATGCATGGCTGATTGTCAACGAAACGGAGTTAAGTCTTTTGTCAAATCTGCTTTTTGCTACGACAGGCACCCAGTGAAAACGAATTCGTTTGTTAAAATTATGAAAATGTAAGGGCTACTTTAAACAAACAGAACTTTGTTATTCCTGGCTCATTTTTCTTGATTGAGGTATCATATGAAAGAGCAGAAAATGAACTTCCTAGAAATATGAATTTTTCTTTGAAATTCAGATACCGCCCGCCAAATTACTTTTTGGTTTCCTTCCTTCAAATTGCTTTTGATCACTCATGCGTGAAATATGCATCACGCGAGTAGCATCAACTGAAAGAGGAGACTCTAAGCTTTCCAAATATGTATCATTCATTAAATATGGTTGTGATTAAGTTATGATAAAACATTGATACTTCTCGGTTTCGTTTTTTCTGGGACGCACTGTATACAGGTGAGTGTATGGTGAAAGATTATAAGATATTTATTGAATGTGTGATAAACAAACCACCTCATACTGTTTGTGCAATTAGCATATAAATGCTGTTATCTATTACAAAGTCATGCATTCCTATACAGAGGCAGTCATATAGTTATCAAATAGAAATACATTTGTACATTTCAAATTTGACATATGCATGTATGTACATGTATAACTTAATATTTTATCCTTTTATAACCTGCTTGTATCAAATGCATATATGAAAACAAATTTATGCTTAATAAATTGACAATCAATTAAAGATTAGGATAATGAATTTATGATACTGTACACATAATGCATTTAGACAGTGAAACTAAGGCACAAAGGATCAAGAATTCTTATTTTGTATGATACAAATGCAATAAGGTAGTATGTAGATATTCTGAAATATCATGTTTTGAGGTTGAATTATACAATATATGTTTTTTTACATGTTGGAAAAAGGCATTCCAAAGTTTCAAACTATACAGTTGTTGAAAGAAAGTGTCTGTTATTTAGATACATATTTACCCCCAAAACGATGTAGGAAACACTATATAAATCATGCTTTACAAATATTTTCGATCTCTCTATGTCAAATATCAGGTATATGTACTTTTATCTTTACGATCAGTTTAGAATTCAGATATTTTCTCATGATGAATAGGTTATGCTCATTTTCATACCTATCTGATTCATATCTTAGTATTTATTTAAATTATGATTATCAACTAATGTTGATTATAAATTATTTCATAATTACTTGCTGTTCATGTTTTTAAGGCAAGAAATCGATGGTGTGTGAACTTTCTATTACTACAATGTATTCTTGAATAAAAGAATCGAGTGTAATCAATGAAGCTTTATTGTTATCTTTCGCGGCTTCATTTCAATAGCATTATACTGTGAAATATGTACATAAAGAATTCTGATGTAGGTAGACACAATTTTCATCTTTAAAAAAAGAGATATTTACAGTGTTCTAATTGGTTTTGAAATTGTGTCTACACATTTCTAGTACACCCACCAGCTCAAATGAACATAACATTCAATTGGCAACAGATCTTCATTCCATCCTAATGATCCACAACCAAGCACTGAATTTGTTGTAGATACCATGACATATCTATTGAAGAAAGATTAATGGTGACTTCTGTGAACCGTTGGTAGGCCTGTATGAAAGCGACCTTTATCTTGAAAGTATCTCTCAACACAGTGGAAGTAAAGCTGTTTATAACAAGTTTAAGGTGTTTGTAAGGAGCAGATGCAATGACTCAGTGGTAGAGCAGTGGTCTCAAAACCGGGAGGTCCCGGGTTCAAAACCAAGTCAACGCGCTCATGCCCTTGGGTAAGGCAATATAAATCATCATAACCAAGTCTCTTGGAGAGGACTTAAAGCCGTCGGTCCCCTGGTTGCTTACTTACAAGCACGCGCAAGCTTTCTAAGCAGTTGGGTAAAACAAACCATCAAAACCAAAGTTATGATAACTATTTTACATTTCTAATGTTATACTTGCATGTATTAAAATGACTTTTCGCACGGAGAGAGGAGGTGAAAGAAATGGAAGAAAAGAGAGATGACTAGAGGAAGAGAAAGAGTGGAAAAAGAAAGAGAGATAGGAAGAGATAAGGAGAAAAAAAGATGGTAAACATAATGCAAGGGAGGATGAGATTGCATGCAAAAGTTACTAAAATGATAGTCGGGAACATCTTGGGCCTTATTGTATACCTTATCAAATCATATATCACTCATTATCAATACAATGTTTATACATTCACATTTATATGTCCTTTTTAGAGATGAAAATTGTATTATTATTATCAATGTATTATCATGAGAACCTATCTGAATGTGCATTATTTATGCATGACTTGATCATTTATCGTGGTCCCATACAATGTCACGATATGTATCTGTATCCGGTGGAAAGTTGGAAGGACAAGACGGTTGTGACGATGTAAACAGCCGATGACGTCGTTATTGGTGTGGCAGCATTACCAACTTGTTCCAGGGGCGGGTTTATTGTTAAATCACGGTCTACAAGAAAAAGAAAAGATAAAAGTTGAATTATAATAACTTTATGTTAAGATTGAAATGCCTCCCAAGAGATGGGTATGCTTTTGCATGCGTGACGATAATTAGAACATAATACTGAACACAAGGAGGGATTTTTGCCCTGAAGTTCATGAGGTTGTCTTTTCTTCATGCCTATTATCTGGTCATCAACCCTTTCTGGCGGCAGGAAAAGATCAAGTAGATATGTCTACTTACACAGTCTGTCCCGGAAAGTAAAGACCACGAATTTTAGATATGAACTTCAGTTAAAATGACCTATATAATCGTCAAAAGCTTCATCCTTTTCTTTCTTTTAAAAATAAATGATCGGACCGAGCATAACAAGATAAATAAGGTCACTTTTTACTATATGCTTGAACACAAACAAGTAAAAAAAAAAAAAAAAAAACACAAACAAATAATTGTCCAACTAAAGCTTATAGGCACTTTGCAGTAGTTTGCTCTAGATGTAGAAAAAAAATTAATTTGATAAAAATCTCCAAAAATGATAATTTCATGATCTTCACAAAGACCTCCAAAGAATCATAACTATATAGGAAAATTTACCTGATGTTTCTAATGTTTCTCTTACATATCACCATTCAACTTAAAGTCATATCTCTTTTTTAATAATCTAATAACTTTGACCCTTTTAATACGTAGATATCGATTTGTCAGTTATTCACCCAGAGCAACTCACGGATACCAAAGGCTTTAATTTTTTTCTTGAAATGCTGCGGGAAACCGTTTTACTTTCTTCCAGACTTTATACCTACCTATCCGTTCTGTTTCTGGGTTCACTGGAGGTGGTTCCGTCAAACCGTCCTCTGGAATAATAATTAAATAAACAAATATCATTTTTGACGTTTCCTTAAGGTCTGTATATCAGACTGTTGCCCCATTTTCTGGGAGGTCGTGCGTCGAAAAGGAAAATTGTAGTCGTTGCAACAGCTGAGATAAGTTCAGTTTAGTCACATTTCACATGTACAGTATTGTTTAAAAAATGAAAGTGAAAAGTTGAACGAAAGGTGATGTGTGTCTCTATCTATTATACATATCACAGATTTGAAATCATCTACCCCACACAAATGTTGACCAAAAAAAAAATTGATGTAGATAGTAGGAATTTTTGTAATGTTCATTAGATAAACCTCGCCAAACATCTGAATATTATTGTTAAATGGAAACTTAATTCATTATTCCGTTTCACCATTATCCTGTCTTTTATGCATGAAAATGAATAATATCTTTCTGAGTTTTTCGTGCATGAAATTGATTATTGCACTGAATTAAATTGCATAATTTACACTATTTTTTACGATCTATATCATTCAAGGTCAGCTACGACCTTGGCCTATCATCCCCGAACATCTACCCCAAGAAAACTACCTCCACGAAAATGATGGCCTGGAAATGCATCCTCGGATATATAACTACACCTTTCGACTTTATCGGACCCTCGGCAATTTCCCCATTGATAATATACTTTTACACCCCAAATAGTTTTCGAGGGACGGTAATTGGGGTATTTCTCAAAGGGGTTTAGTCGTCCGGGGCCTGAATAGGGGCAAAATGTCTTGGGGTATTTGTCTAGAGGTAATTATTATTTGGGTTAGTTTTCAGGGAGTGATATTCCGCGGGAGATCGTCTTTGTGTCTTTATGTGTGTACAAACTGTACAATACTAACCAAATGCAGTATTGAAAGCAAAGTTGGTGCACTCTCCGCTTCCATACTGGTTACGAGGGCACAGGATTCCTTCATAAGTGCTGTTTAAAGACAGATCTCGTAACGTCAATGAATGGTATTCCTTCCACCCGTCAGTGTGATAGGTCTCTTGCATTGATTCCAGGGGCTCGTATCTTAACCTCTTCAGGCCTCCAGCCAATATCTGTAGATTAATAGACAGACTGTGATAGTGTCTAGCTTTCTGATTTATATACATGAAAAGGTAACTCAAAATGTATTAAAATTAGCAATAGATTGTTCAGAAAAATAGAGCATTGTGGATGAAAAGTTAATTTTGTTATCCTGTGTTCTCCTTAAATTTATAGCATTTCTGAGCGATGATTATCTTTCCTTATTCAAATTTCCTTATTATAGCCCCAAATGTCTGATTTGTTTCATGTAGAGTTAGTAGACCATAATGTATGTCCTATCTAGCAACAATTAATGTATGCAATTTGCATTCTGACTATTGAAATACAATTATTTGAAAAAGGTGAATGAAATAATTTGTAACGAGGCTCTTAACAAAGATGTATATGCATTAGATTGATTACATTTATATGCGAATGGTCTACTGATTTTCAACCTACCTCTGTGACTACTTTCCTGTAGGAGATGTCGTAAGCATCTACGGGTAACTGCTCTGTGATTGCATCTTGTCGTTCGACACTGGTTCTCCATGTCAACTGATAGATGTGCTTCCTTGTTCCTTTGGGATCACTCACTACCACGGGTTTCATGGGGAGACCTGTTGAAAAATATATAACAAAAACAAATTTGATTAGGAGAAGGGAAAGGAGTAGTTTGGATACGATGTTTAGATGGCTTCTGTTGTATATAAAGTGAGAGTCGAACACTACAAAATATTAAGAAAGTTGCCTTTTGCAGCTTAAAAATGGACTAATACGGACAAATTTGGCATTTCTCCCCGCTAATTTTATATCTTTTTTTTTTTTTTTTTTTTTTTTTTTTGGGGGGGGGGGGGGGGGGTAACTCTTCATTAAAAAAAGGGTCGATTTAGGTTACTTGGTAGGTCAAAACCATTGAGATCTACCGTCGATAGTCAGAAGTTCAAAATCCAATGAAATTCAGACCCACTCACGCGATCTAGGCCTTCACTCATACATTGAATTGATTACATAGCCATCGTTTCTCCTTTGGTTTACTTCTGATTACATTAAAAATGATCATAATTTGAAGGCTATTTTTTTATATAGATTTGAAGCAACAAACATGATATTGTTTTATATATATTTTCACAGTTGACTCCATTGAGGAGGTAGATGATAATGATAATAATACTAATTATAATAATAGCAATAATTATACTACTACTAATAACAACAACAATAATAATTATGATATTTACAGTAATAATATTGTTAACAATAATGATGATGCTACTAATAATAAAAATCAATATGATGATGACAACAACATGAATAATAACAACAACAATAAAAATAATAATTAAGATAATAATAATGATAATAATAACGATAAAATTGATGAATATACATGATTTGTAAGGTGCCAATTCACTTGAAATCAATTGCTCAAGGCGCACTAATGGAAAAATGAATTACATAAACATAATCTGCATTTATACATAAAAGAACAACAGGAGTGGGACAGAACTTACATAAATGAAAGAGACAAATTAATTATATGCCAAATTATAGAGATACATTTCAGATTATTGGTGATTGTTAAAAGATTGTAATAATAATTGAAGAATATTTCTCAGTACTGAAAGAAAGGTCAGCGTTGAATGCAAAATGATAGTCTAAAAATTTAAATCTTAAATAAAATCACCGACTTACCTGTAACATTAATGTGTGCACGCATATAGCCGAGGAGGTTGGTAGCCACGCAGGTGTATGTGCCGTAATCAATCGTAGGGTCCAGAGATATAATAACAAAACTTGGAGAAAACAAAGAAAAAAGTAAGAGTGACGACACATTAGGGGCTATTTTAAGTACGATCTATAGGAGATGTGGTCGGCGGCAAAAACATTGACTGGAAGTAAACATTACAAAGAGTATAGGGGTTGATCTCGTTATTGTGGGGAAAGGGGAGGGGGCGACTAGAATTAGGCTGGGGTCGATAGACCATTATTTTAATGAGGGAAGTCAGACCAAATATGCGGGTCTAGTGGATACGTCACATGGATCATGTCATGGTTCGCGGTTCGAGTCCCACCGCAACACTAATTTCCTTTGGCAATACATGACTCTACATTTGCCACTCTCCACCCAAGTGAAGTACTCGTTAATCGGTAGGCCTACCCGATAAGAAGAAATTCCTTGAAAACTTTAGCGCCTGATTATGGCGACTCGGTATACGGCCAGGGCAATATTATGTTACTTTGTATTAAGCGCATTCAGTAGCTGCGCTGTATAAATGAACCTATTAGTTGTTATTACAAGTCAGCCAACAAAGAGGAGAAGAAAAAAAAAGCATCCAATTAGCTAATAACTCGTCGTCACGGATAAATAGAAATTTGCCGAGAAAAAAGTATTATCACTTCTGGACCAGCAGAATCAACACCCTCTAGGAAAGGGGGAGGGGGCGGGGGATTAGACTGCTATATGGAGAAAATACAAAGTACATAATAACTATGCAAATTTAACATTGTTCATATAAATAAATCTATGATAGCTTACTAATCTAAATCTAAAGAAGAAATCATCTCTCCGTCTTTTTCCCAGTGAAAGCGGGCCCTTGGAATGGCGTCTACTCTGCATTTTAGGAGGAGGTATTTGCCCGATGCTCCCCGTAGATCGGCTATCTCAGCACGCACTCGAGGGACATCTGCAAACATTAATAAAAAGAAGATATACTCAGTTAGATGCAGGTTACCAATGTTACTAAAAGTGGGAGGGGAAGAAAGAGGGAGAGAAATAGAGGGGGAGGGAGAGAGGGGGAGAGAGAGAGAGAGAGAGAGAGAGAGGGAGAGAGATCATTTATTTGTTATTATAGCCCAGTTTGTATTTAAAATTGAATATTAGTCATATAGTACCCGACTGCCCAAAAATACTAAACAACAACTTTTCACGACGATATGAAAACTTTTATCATAATTAGCTTTTAAATCCTTCACAATTTATTTGTCATTTGTCACTTCTTCTTCTTTTTTTCTTTTTTGTTGTAAAATAACCATTTCAGGTCTTCTTTATTTTTTCATAATAATATAAACATATTCACATTGTTAGCATTTGCCTCCATTTCTGGAGGGATATAAATGATTTTCTAATATTTTCTTCTAACAGTAAACAAACATTATTTTGATAGGTAAATAAAAATATGAAGAAGTCTCTCTTTTGTTCTTTTCTTTTTAAATTAATTTCCAACAAAGCTTTTGTAAACAGTGAAAAGTGCATAATTCAAAATAATATCAACATCTTTTTCCTTCTTTGAATTAAAATCAATACCAAACAATAGATGACATGGTTTAAAATTAAAATTAGACATGAAATATTTCTTTATCTTCCTTTTAACTTCATTCCAAAACTTAATGACTTCGTTACAAAAAAGAACATAATATGCATACAATCACCTGTTTGATTATAATAACATTGCTCAGTGGCATTTACTTTCCATTTAAACAAATTATTTGGTACTGCTATCTTTATCACTTCTTTTTATTTATTCATTTATCTATTCATTAAGTTATTCATGGGTTAATACAAATCGTGATCAGCAGCCATGGGCTGCATTGTTCACAAGTCTACAAACACATAAAAAAAATACATGGAACACAATATTGCAAATGGTAAAATCTTACAAACACCACGGTCAATAAATGGTGTTTATTGTGTATGTGTATATTCTGTGTATTTATCTATATCATATTCCTTGTGAATGATCTATCCGGTTTTCTATACATAATTACCATGAAAATCCATGTGATGCGGTTGGTGGATAAGATTAACACTGGCACTGATCACAGTTATAATCTGACTCTGTCAAAATTTAATTATTTGTTTGGGATACAGTCAAGGGACAAACACGCCTCTTGTATAATTTTTCTCTGTTTATGTTTAAAATATTACATTTACTCCTGTAGGTTTCAGGGAAAAGAAGTTATTTTCGAAGCTTATGTTTCAATGGTAAAGTTCAAACAAAAAATAGAATATCAAATCGCCCAAAAGAAAAATAAGTTACATGTCCATTAAAAAAAATGGTCTATCAAGTTTAACTGAAATTGTGTAGTAGTCTTGCAAAGCTCTGTTGTCCTTAACATCTTCATTGACTTTTTGTAATGTAAATTTGCCCTCTGGGAAAGTATGTGAGTGTGAGTTTGCGTGTGCGTGTGTGTGTGCGTGTATATGGGTGCATAAGCGGGTGCCTGTTTTGTAGTTTTAAGATGATATTATATATTATATTGTTGCTTTTACTCTGTTAATTTTTCAGAAATATCAATAAAAACAGGAGAAAAAAAATCCATGTGATGCGGGATACTTACATTGAACTTCAAGCTTCATCGTCTCCGTCACCACTCCCAGTGAATTCTCACTGGTGCACGTATAGTCTCCGCTATGACGAGGCGTCACTGCAATCAGCGGTAAACTCTTATCTGTCAATCATTACAAACAAACAAACAAACATTAATCTGTCAATCATTACAAACAAACAAACAAACATTAATATGTCCATCATTACAAACAAACAAACATTAATCTGTCAATCATTACAAACAAACAAACATTAATCTGTCAATCATTACAAACAAGCAAACAAACATTAATCTGCCAATCATTACAAACAAACAAACAAACATTAATCTGTCTATCATTATAAACAAACAAACAAACATTAATCTGTCAATCATTACAAACAAACAAACAAACATTAATCTGTCTATCATTATAAACAAACAAACAAACATTAATCTGTCTATCATTATAAACAAACAAACAAACATTAATCTGTCAATCATTACAAACAAGCAAACAAACATGAATTCAAGGAATGAAGTGCTATCTTTGTGATTTAAATGTCAAAATTAGCAAATTAGACTATGAAAAATAATCTAGATGGCATAATGATATTTCATAATATATTGAGACGTAGATCCATCCGATAGCGTTAGTCTGGAAGAAAGTAAGATGCACAAGGTGTATACAAAAAAAATGAAAATGATTGAAATCATCACCCGTTTACAAAGGTGTAACATTTAGAAGGAGGCAAACAATGCTGTCTCTGTATAAATAGTCCTAAAAGTAAACATTCATGATTCCATTCACACGGCACAAATATATACGAAGAATACTACGGGTAATTGCCTTCAAGTACGCTTTTTAAAATAAATATTTTAACCCTGTGACACGATTTTATTGTTAGTTGAGATGATGTTACACGTACTTGCACAGATTCCAAACTCTGGCGCCCCGTCTTTACGCCATGTAGTGTACGGGGAAGGAGAAGCAGTTACGTCACAATACAAGGTTACATTGTCCGTCTCGTTTACGAGTATTTTTCTCGGCTGGTCCAGGCTACGGAACGGTGCCTTATTGGGTAGGATCTTGTTGATTTCTGGCGGATCTTCAACGATAAAAACAAATGAACAAACAGAATATTGTCGTGGTGAACTAAAGCAGGAAGAAAACCTATGGTATAGACTTAATCATTGTAAGAAATATCTTATTCTATGGTTGTAGTATATTTGTATCATTATCTATGTATAAGAATTGTATTCACAAGTCATGCATCGCTATTTATACTTTTATGTTTGTTTGTACTCTCATACCCCGAGAGGGAGGGCTTCAAAGAGTCAATAACATTCTATACAAAAAATTAAAAATACGATCAGGCAGATAACTTTTCTCCCCTCTCTCCGTCCTTGCTCGATACAACCCTCTCTCTCTCTCTCTCTCTCTCTCTAACTCTTTCTCTCTCTCTCTCTCTCTCTCTCTCCCTCTCCCTCTCTTCATATTTCGCGCTTTACCCCTCGCTGACTATCCCTATAATGTCTATCTCTATAATGTCTATCTCTTACCATAGAGCAGGGAGATGTGACTTTAAAACCTCCCTGCATACAGGTAGATATATATACTCACGTTTCTCTCAAACCCTTTATTTAACACCCCCCCCCCCCTACAACCCTTTATCTTTGTACTATCCTCTTCTAATTTCCTTGCCTAACCATCTCTTTCTCCCTTTCTATTGATTTCGGTGCTGCAAACAAGCTATTCTACTATTTTAATCGAAACTGAACGCACTGAGCGTAACGCGTGGCGCCATTGATATGAGCGGCAGTTTACCAAGTTACCGTTCTTTTATTCTTCGACTATTAATCATCTATTCTAACGGATATGTTAATAAATCAACCTATTGGCGGCGTGTGCCTGTTGTGCTATCTAATTATCATATTCACAGTTGAGTAGATTCCCTCGAAAGATTCTCACTTGCAGTATGATGAACGCCATAATTATTGTGATAATTCAACCTTGAGTTTTAATGAAAGCCTGATCGTGTCATGTCGGAGCATTTATGAATTATTGTCAACCTTGGTGTAGCCATTGTACATGATAATGATAATGATATGCCATAATTTTAAAAGGAAGTGCATATGATCTATATCAAGTTGTCAATTAATGACTTGCATGACATAAGTGAAGATCAATTGAAATATACTGTTTACGTATAGAAATGTGCCTTTGAATTTATATACATGTAATTGATATTTCATGAACCTAATATGCTGTCCAGAATGATTACATTTCATACATTAGACACAGTCAGACGTGTTTCGACGAGTTGTGTACTTACATGAGACATTGAGCGTAAAGTTAATTTGTTGTTCCATTACATTTCATACATTAGACACAGTCAGACGTACGTGTTTCGATGAGTTGTGTACTTACATGAGACAATGACATTGAGCATAAAGTTAATTTGTTGTTCCATTACATTTCATACATTAGACACAATCAGACGTGTTTAGATGAGTTGTGTTTACTTACATGAGACATTGAGCGTAAAGTTAATTTGTTGTTCCATTACATTTCATACATTAGACAGAGTCAGACGTGTGTTGATGAGTTGTGTACTTACATGAGACATTGAGCATAAAGTTAATTTGTTGTTCTATTACATTTCACACATTAGACACAGTCAGACGTGTTTCGATGAGTTGTGTACTTACATGAGACATTGAGCGTAAAGTTAATTTGTTGTTCCATTGCATTTCATACATTAGACACAGTCAGACGTGTTTCGATGAGTTGTGTACTTACATGAGACATTGAGCGTAAAGTTAATTCGTTGTTCCATTACATTTCATACATTAGACAGAGTCAGACGTGTGTTGATGAGTTGTGTACTTACATGAGACATTGAGCGTAAAGTTAATTTGTTGTTCCATTACATTTCATACATTACACACAGTCAGACGTGTTTCGATGAGTTGTGTACTTACATGAGACATTGACCATAAAGTTAATTTGTTGTTCTATTACATTTCACACATTAGACAGAGTCAGACGTGTTTTGATGAGTTGTGTACTTACATGAGACATTGAGCATAAAGTTAATTTGTTGATCCATTACATTTCATACATTAAACACAGTCAGACGTGTTTCGACGAGTTGTGTACTTACATGAGACATTGAGCGTAAAGTTAATTTGTTGTTCTACTACATTTCATACATTAGACACAGTCAGACGTGTTTCGATGAGTTGTGTACTTACATGAGACATTGAGCGTAAAGTTAATTTGTTGTTCTACTACATTTCATACATAAGACACAGTCAGACGTGTTTCGATGAGTTGTGTACTTACATGAGGCATTGAGCGTAAAGTTAATTTGTTGTTCCAGCACATTTCATACATTAGACACAGTCAGACGTGTTTCGATGAGTTGTGCACTTACATGAGACATTGAGCGTAAAGTTAATTTGTTGTTCCATTACATTTCATACATAAGACACAGTCAGACGTGTTTCGATGAGTTGTGTACTTACATGAGCCATTGAGGATAAAGTTAATTTGTTGTTCTGTTACATTTCATTCATTAGACACAGTCAGACGTGTTTCGATGAGTTGTGTACTTACATGAGACATCGAGTGTAAAGTTAATTTGTTGTTCCATTGCATTTCATACATTAGACACAGTCAGACGTGTTTCGATGAGTTGTGTACTTACATGAGACATTGAGCATAAAGTTAATTTGTTGTTCTGTTACATTTCATTCATTAGACACAGTCAGACGTGTTTCGATGAGTTGTGTACTTACATGAGACATCGAGTGTAAAGTTAATTTGTTGTTCCATTGCATTTCATACATTAGACACAGTCAGACGTGTTTCGATGAGTTGTGTACTTACATGAGACATTGAGCATAAAGTTAATTTGTTGTTCCATTACATTTCATACATTAGACACAGTCAGACGTGTTTCGATGAGTTGTGTGTACTTACATGAGACATTGAGCATAAAGTTAATTTGTTGTTCCATTACATTTCATACATTAGACACAATCAGACGTGTTTAGATGAGTTGTGTTTACTTACATGAGACATTGAGCATAAAGTTAATTTGTTGTTTCATTAACATTACATACATTAGACACAGTCAGTCGTGTTTCGATGAGTTGTTTACTTACATGAGCCATTGAGGATAAAGTTAATTTTTTGTTCCATTACATTTCATACATTAGACACAGTCAGACGTGTTTCGATGAGTTGTGTACTTACATGAGACATTGAGCGTAAAGTTAATTCGTTGTTCCATTACATTTCATACATTAGACAGAGTCAGACGTGTGTTGATCAGTTGTGTACTTACATGAGACATTGAGCGTAAAGTTAATTCGTTGTTCCATTACATTTCATACATTAGACAGAGTCAGACGTGTTTTGATGAGTTGTGTACTTACATGAGACATTGAGAGTAAAGTTAATTTGTTGTTCCATTACATTTCATACATTAGACACAGTCAGACGTGTTTACATGAGTTGTGTATACTTACATGAGACATTGAGCGTAAAGTTAATCTGTTGCTCTCCTGCAGAAGATGTGAAGGCACAGGTGTATTGACCAGCGTTAGACCGGCTTACATTAGGAAACCACAGACTATACGAAGTCTTTGTGATGTTCAAGTAAAACTTTCCCCATGTATTCAAAACATCGTCCTGCTTAGTGATAATGCGGTCTGTTAAATGAAAAGAAATGACATTGAAAGAAAGAAAGAAGAAAAAAACAAAATCTCGGAGATGTGATGTTAGAATTTATTGGAGAGTGTTGTCAGTTTCACCAGAAAGGAATAATTCGTTGATAGGTAGCCATGGAAACGACGAGCGAGGCATGGCATGAAACTTTTTTTTATGAATGAAAATTCCAGTAGACATTTCTCCGCCATTCCAAATCTAAAAAAATGATGAGACTTCAACCATGATTATGTCATATTAGCAACAAACATCACTTATACCACAAGGACTCAAGACATTAAGAAATATGTATATTAAATAGAAGAGGAGGAAAACCGTGGGTTTTTTTTAAACTTCGCCATTTAGCTTGTAGAAAGATCACTGTCTATTTAGTTCATGAGTGACTGGTTGATTGAGTGCATGTAAACAAAAACAAAAAACAAACAAAAACTGGGTAAACAAAAGTTATACGTTTATAAAATACATGTTTATTATATTTAGTTATTGATGAAAAGGTTACAAATTGCAACTCCCGAAAAAGAAAAAAAATTAATGGTTGTATTTTAATGTTTAGATATTTTTTCTTCTAAAGTTATTATAAAGAGTAGTACTTTAAGCAAATATACAAATGCTATGGTACTCTATTCATTTTAATTACGTTCACAACCATTTTTGTGAATGGAAAAACATTTAGATGGTATTTCAACAATCACGACTTCTAAAACAACCTAATGACAAATGTAGTTTTCTTGTTATCATGCAGAGTATTATTATTATATTCAGAATTAAATATAAACATGCAGTCGATGACGTCTATTTTGAGGAAAATCAGATCTTGAAAATTCACCAAGCAAGAACAAATACATAATTTTGAAAAACTATTTATATGCCAAGCCATATATCATTTTAATATAGGATTTCTCGGTCCGCCATTATGGTACGCCACTCCAATAAATACAACTGTAGTCTGTAAACAATTGCATGCACTTATATCATTGCATATTCATAAAAAGACACTCTTGCTTAGTTCCATGCTGATTCTATATTGATGTGGCTAGTTTATATCTACTTAACACAATTCATGATCGTTCAGTTGCTAAATAGTGATGATTTAGTGGGTATACATCCCTAGTGAGGACAAATAACATGTTTCTTGCTTACCAACCCATACAATTTGAAATGAATTAAGCATGGAACTAAGCTTGCGGGGTTCTATATAATATGATAATACTGGGTAAGATTTACATGTTTCATTTGTCTGCAAAACGTGTGAAATTGTAGGCAAAGAAACGAATTTGAATTTGAATTTGAAGACGCTATTACGTAATTATCGCGAATCGTCTCGCTTTAAATTGAATGGACATTTTACGAAAGAGAAACATGCTTTAATTCGAATGAAAATATTGAATGATCGTTTTATGAATTTAAATGCTAAAAAACGAATTTGAACGAAAAATAACAGCTGCGGTGACAGAATCGGCGAAATTGAATGAACATAAAATGAATTTGTATGGCCAACTTACGAAATTTACCGAGAAATCCTATACTATGAGTCATGTTTTTAACAATGAAACTTATCTTATATGGGAATCTTTACATTCTTGACGCAAAAGACAATGATGTTAATCAAATATATGGTTTGACCTCTGGAATATAGTGTCAATATAGTTGCAGCTGAAAATTGGCTACCAGCCGTATTTTGTTCTTTTTCTCTGTATGATTACTTTGTATGTAATAATAAAACCAGATAAAATACTATTTTATCTGGTTTTAGTATACGAAAATAAAAACAACAACAATAACATCTCCTTCTAATAGAGGTATGCTCATTCAATCTGTTTGAGATCTTGGATAAATGTAATTATAATATATACAAGCAAAATGATATAGGTGTTGCTATAGAATGACTTTGTCTGGAGGCTCGGTCCTTCCAGTGCCAGTAAACTCATCAGCTCGATACACTCACCAAATTTACTGCAACCAAAGAAGCAGAGTATACAGGGTAGGGTATTTCTTCAGAGGCCTTATGTCTCTTGTCCCAATATTAACTTTTACGTTTCTGAATTTTGCGAGGGAGTGAAGCGAGGGACCAATACATTTTACACTAATTTAAAAGTGAAATGTAATTATACCATGAAAATATGATAGTTCTATTTCAATTAAAGCATTAGGTCGTTCTGTAATTAGTTCATTATTAAACTCTTTAGAACAGAAATGAAACAAAAAGGTGTCTATATCATTACAGAGAGAATTTGTCCCATATCGCAATATGAAAGAATCTGTAGATAGCTCGGAATGACGAAAATGATCGCATAATTGGCAAAAATCGAGAATAAAAAGAATCGAAAATATCAAACTAAGGCAATTTCAGTTACAGTTTGTTCATTACCATCTAAATGTGTTAAAATTAGAACGGCGTGTTACATCATCCGAACGCTCTTAGTATGCGACAGGAATCACCCTTGAGTGCATTCCTCAAAAGTTGTTTGTGACCATGTTGCTACATATAAAAATTTGCTTTTGATGACACTTTATTCAACGTGGTAAATATCTTAAAGATTGTCTGTTTTAAAGAAATGAATCCATAATCATATTTAATTCCAATAGATATATAGAAACAATCATACTCCTGCAATACTGTATATTATGTTCTTAATCATGCACACTTCTCAAAGCAAGCATATTTCAATGAAAATAATTAGGACATTTGATTGATACACAACATCAACAATTCGTTTCAAAATGGACATTTCCGTAAAACGAATTTGCATGCCAAGATGCATGTAGAAATGATAACACAACCAAATAAGACAACATGAGGAAATAAGCTGTCATGGTGAAAACATTCATGGATACCAGAACACATTGATATGGTTATAAATATCACAAGCTATGCAGGTATGATGAAGATGGAAGAGAGAAGCGAGATGTATTCTATGCTCGTTCATCTTCATCTAAAATGGTTGCCGATCAGGAAAGTGAGATGATGAAACTGCCAAAAATACTGACCTGTCTTATTACCATTAATTAGCGGTTCTCGTAATGCATTTTCTTTGCCTCGAAAGTCAAAGGGAAAGAAAAAAGAAGAAAAACAGTCGCATTAGAGCCAAAAATTCTCTTCAAGACTACAGTATATACATTCCAATAATTTAGACTTCAGAAATGACAAAGAACGAAATCTAGAGTGGAATACTTAAATTTTAAAATCATAAAAGAAGAAGAAGAAAAGGTATATACACATAATTATCATGCTTAAATGTATTTATTTTTACAAGGTAAAGAAAGCTGATACGAATTGGAACGATAAACATACTTGCACCGAAATCGTACTTGTACCAAAATCTTTTGCTGCTCCCCAAATTGGCAATCTCACAATGAAGAAGGACATTGTTTCCTTCGATGGTTCTTATCTTCGATTGTGTATCGGTCGTGATGAATCGGGGATCTTCGGCAGAGGCTTGATGTAGAAAACAAAATATTAATATAACAGATAATGGGCTTTAAAAAAAACCTAAATTACGGCCTAAATCATGCAATGATTACAACTTGTTTATTAATTACTCATGTATTGTTTGGTTAAACATATCGAAGCTGTAAATGATATAGAAACCGTAACTGACAAGAATGATTAATTTGAATAGTTCGATATCATGTTTTGCAGTAGGCGATACAACATCGTGCAAATCGCCAATAAAGACATATTAAACTTTATCAGCAGGATTTTTTTTTTTTTAAATCTTGAGTAATTCAATAACTTTGGGCTCCTATTAATGGGACCGACATATTACATTTTTGTAGATGATATTCGCGGCCATTAATTATGGCGAATCTGATGAATGAATATCCGACGGAGAGAGAGAGTTAATGGTAAATCCTTTAATGGAATTCCCCCTAACGATATTTTAACTTCTGTATTAAAAGAAATATACCAATATTCTTTTTCTTCAAGATCAGCGAATTCATCGTTTAAAATACTATAAGAATCATGAAATGCTTCTGAATAGCGTTTAGAATATACCACTTGTCAAGTTGATTTATTGCTCATTTTACTGCGGTAAAAGTACTTTTGAAAAGTATCAATGAACCATGGGGAATTGGCTTTTAACTCATCGAGAAGCACGTTCATTAATTATCGCTCGTGCTAAGCGAGCTGCAAAAATGTGTATAAATAAGATGTGTAACTATCTTTTTTGGTTGGTATTAGTCAGCTTTCTCACTAAATTCATTTGTCTCTACTGTTAATTTTATTCCCGTGTATGCCTGCTTATTCTTGTAAATTTCTAGAGAATTTTATAAAAGTACATAATGTTAAAAATGTTCCCCAGCAAATGATTTCAAAATTTCGTATTTCACTAAACCCTAAAAGAATTCTATATCAATGAGATGTATAGCATTTTACAATCTATTTTGATCTTTTTGGCAAAGGGATGAAAGACATTATTAGCATCAAATCGGTTAGAGACAGTCTGTGAATTCTATCTGACAGAACTTTTGCAAAAAATGAGATCTTTTTGTAGTAATCATCGCAAGAACTTTACTACATAGTAGTTCCATTTTCTTGATGACGCTGTGTCAAACATCAGTGACAGGTTGTATTTTTATTAAGAATATTCGTTAATTGCCCAAGGTCCATTAAACCATACGTTTTGTAAAAATAAAGTGGGTGTAAACCACATTTTATGAAACGTATATTGTAATAACCCTGCAGAACATGATAAGAAGGTAATATCCTGGATAAACACAGTCTTGTTCGCACAGAAATACATTTACCTGATGAATTAAAGTCTATTGCTCTTATTTCTCTTTCCCTAATGACATTGAAACCACCACAGCATCTAATTTGACGGTGATAATAACGGAAATGAAAATGGGACCGGCCAACTCATGCGCATAAACCGTGACAAGTCTCTCTTAACAAAATACCATTAGTTGATTAACAGCAAGGTCATATAATGAGTAAAGAGGCAATCTAAAAACAAAATGATGTTAAATTTATCTTTATCTTTATCTTTATCATTATCACGGCAAACGAACAAAAACTCGGAGAAGGAAAGGGCATGCGTCAGAATGATATAAGTGTGAATATTGGATATGACATGCATGCAATAAAATATTTGACACACGAAGATAATATTGCGTGCTTTGTGCAAATTATAATTTAGCTTAAGCAAACGCACAAACACAAGCACACGTATAGACGCACCCACAATCATACCACACCCTCATTCAAACTCGCTAGCATGACTGTACTCAACCGATGATGCAACTGCAACCCAATGTTGATATCAGCTCCGAAACTGTTTTGAAACTCTTCCCTTTTTTCCGCGGAATGGGTATTTACTGCTCTTCCTCGAATAAGAGTATATTATTATTACTCAATGACGTAGAGTGGGCCCATGCACGCATGGGGCAATGGTGTCATGGATGGGGGGGGGGGTGAAATTTGATAGAAGAGTGAGGAGAAGTAGGTGTGCGTGTGTGCGTGGGTGTGAGAGAGAGAGATAGCTGGTGTTATCTTCTTTTTATCTCTCTTTCTACGTAACATCTTTATCTTCTTTCTTTCTTTGGCGTAACATCTATCTTCTTTCTTGGTTTTGGGGTGGCTTTTTTCTTGCTTTTTTGCCATTCGAAGGATGAACTTGCCCCTGTGTATTCCGTAGCTATATGGCACTGGTCTATGACTTATTCTAGGTGTAATACAGCACACTTACATAGAGAGCAAGGGGTACATGAGGGCAAACCCACTCCTCTCTAAAACTGGTGTTTCGGAGGTCTCAATGTCGTGTTGTGACATCACGGGAATGGGCGGGTGGCACATTAAATAGTATATATCATTTTAAATCGACTGCTCAATCACATTATGTGACTTACTATCACATTGAAGTAAACGGAAAACAAAAAAGGGGCAAGAAAAACTTACTTCATGATTATTTGCTTGAGTAGGCACAAAGCGAAAAAGTTTGTTGAAGATAATATACAAAATGTCGGACGCCGAAATGCGAGTCTCAAATAGGTTCAATCTCCACATAATTTATAATTTAAACAAGGAAAGGGGAGATTGACTATTTATGTATTTCATTCTAAGATAAACTGATAAAAAATGCTAATATTGACATATTAATGTTCTTTTTTATGTTCGATTTTCGCTAATTAACCTTTCACTTTGAATTTTTTTTTACTGATAATTTCAATTAATCTTTTGTTAGGGAAGGGGCGTTATGATTACTTTAAAATGATAGACTTCAGGATTCGCTATACTGAACAATACCTGTAAAAGGGTAAAGCAGTTTTTTTTCATTTTGTAAGTTTTGGCGGCAAGCCGAATACCATTTTCTCCAGCACATCCATGTGGGTGCAAAAAGTGTCTTTTTTTTAAACCGACTTCTAGAGCAAGCACTTGTTATAAGATTGCACTCGTGCCTCCTCTATTATAAGGCCAATTACAGCCTGGGACCTCGTTATTTTCCATAGAATCCTGGAGCTGCCAAATGTTATATAACCTTATATACCTATGATCAAATAGTCCATACAGCTATTTACATTTAAATCTCCCTATAACTTTGCAAGAACTTTTACACTCAGTATCAAATATCTCCTCTTCTTGCATGCCTCCAAATATCCATATCTAAACCTTATAAAAGGTTTCGTTGAAATTGTTTTAAACGTTATTACAAATTAATAAATTAGTATGATACTGATCATATTAGTTATAAACGCCATCATTATTAGTAATATTATAATGAAAACTTTATTAATTATCGTAAGTGTTTGCACACAATATTATTATGGCTTGCATGTTTTGCAAAAAACCGGTGTGTGCACACAATGGTTTGTTCTTTCAAGACTGCTGTCCATGAACGCTGTTCATGAGCCTCAGGGCTAATTAATTGAAATGAAAAAAGAAAAAAGAGTTGTCCATTTTGATGATCACGTCAATCTATATGCTACAGGCTCACTGCAATCGCTTCATGCAATAAATATGGTAGAAACCCAACTGCTATGTGGGTGTGCGTGCACGAGTGTGCATGGTGTGTGTATGTGTGTGTGTGTGCTACTTACAAGGGAACGAGGAAGCAATGTGAAGATCATCATAATAGTGTGACACCTCGGCCTCAGGTAAAGACCTGATTTCTTGGCCGATATGAGGACACAGGGATTGCTCTAGCAACAAAACCAAGAGAGTGAGTTATTTATATTCAAAGGAAATTTTAAAAAATGACAAAATGTTATCGGTAAATGTGCAGTGTGAGAATTATGAAATTAAAAAAAAAAAAATAACCGCACTGTCACAGCTTAACTGATCTACGATAATGGGTATGTAAGATACGTTAAGAATCTGAACGTCATGGTATCCAGTATTAACTATATTTGCAAGTCAGACCATTTTATAGAGAAATTTCTCGGTAAGTTATGATATCACACATCTGTTAATTTCTTTTAAATATAAACTAATGCGAAGGGTGCTTATTAATTTCAGTAATGTTCACATGGACGTTGACGGGTCTCAGTATTTCCGATTGGAGTTGAATTTGCAAAATGTAATTTTACCGAACCTCTTCTTAAATATTACACAGAAAATGACTGTCATCTACATGGAAAACCCATCACAGTTAACAAATAAATTATTAATAGCCTTAATAAGTTTTGTATTTTTTCATAGGTACCAAAAATTGATTTCCCCGATACAGGTCATTTGAGAATATGACATATCAAAGCTTACATCTAAAAAAATATTACAGAAAGGCCCTAATTCAACGAGCGACATTTGATTCTTGATTTACGAAAAACACAACAGCATCAAATTTACAATAGGTATGAATGATTTAGTTGTTAACTGTATATAAATTGGGATTGTGAAAAGCTTGTGTCAATATTATGTAAAACGAAATATTAAAAGAGGATTATTGATTAACTTAGGGAGATATAACAACTTGTGTTAACATCGCCATATTCTCACAAGTAAATCAAATATTTTGTTAAACAAAAGTCACACTACTCAGTTCTAAATAATTCGTGTTAAATATTTTTCTTCTTCAAATTCGTATCATTAAGATATCTTTTGACCTATTGGCATTAAAGAAAAATAAATGCCCTGCTCCTTTGAATGTTTTAAAAAAAATTATTTCTGTAGTCTTTGTTAGTTGGTTTGTTTGCCTGTTTTTCATCAATTCCTTGATGCAAAGCGTATCGAGCAATATTTCTTCGGAGTTTGCGCTGTACAGTATAAGAAACGATGTTATGCCTGAATGTATGATAGCTTCTTACCTTGACTTATGGAGCTGTGTATGACCAAGAAAACACTGAGAAAAGACGCCAGTATCCTAGCCCTCATCCTCTCTCTCATCAATGGAAATCTTCCAAATATTTCCATTTTGTTGATAGATGATCGATGACCTGCCCAAATAGAAATTTAATTTTAAACTACTTTTCAAAGTGTCAGAAAAGAGATATATTTTCGATGCTATAGTTTGACGTTCATGTATAATGTATATTAAATAATGACATTGAAATTATTGATAAAAAATGTTAAATCTTATTTCGCTCGCAATGCCCCATGAACCGATGATCGTTGAGAATTCTTGAGAAAGGCGTGTACTTTCAGCAAACACTTCACAGACATGCGGTATGGTAAATTATAGGAATGTTTGTCGGAAAGATCATCAATATTCAAATTGAGTATAAATTCTCGTATAAGATCAGCGATCAATTCTTTATTGGATACACGTTTAATAAATTACCGATGAAAAGAAGTGTTATTCTTTAGAAGACTACAAGAGATGATTTTTTTCTTTCACAATTTGTAGTTTTCATGTCAAATGGCCTTTCGTTTTCTAAATAGATAGGGAGTACAACTTCATTAATTCAATTTAAGTTTAATTACAACTAAAACGGATGGAAAAACTCGTCGATTAAAAGAAAACATCTCTGTATACACTTATAATTCATTTTGTCGTGGAAGCACTTACACAGCTTCTTTTATGAACAATAATTTTGATGTCAGAATTATTTGTTTTAGTACAGAGGAAGTAACGTACATAATATATTAAAATTTACAGTACTCACCAGGCAAAACTGAACCAAATACCTTGAAAGTCACAAAATCCCATAAAATCACAACATGTACAATTTCCTGTGAGGAACAGTTCCTTGGCGCCGACCTGGTAGCGAGGTAACGCAACTGGTGATGTCGTATAGCTCAACTGATGCTCGAAAACGCGCGTTCTTGTAACTGTATAAAAAATACACCCACTACAAATCTTCTCCCTGAATCCAATTTTGGTCGTGTCCTTAATCAAGCAATATGCGTATGGTGTTGAGATAAAGCGTGTTAACGCTTTGCAATCATCGAGTCGAATGACCAAGGTGTATTTTCTCCTCTACCTAAACTCTCTCTCTCTCTCTCTCTCTCTCTCTCTGATGCTTTTCTCTCTCTCTCTCTCTCTTCTTCTTCTCTCTTTGATACATCTCCATCTTTATCTTTATCTCGTTTCTATCTCCCTTTTTTGCTTCCATTATGTCTTGAACTCTTTTGTAACCTTCTCATTTTATTTCTCTATCTCTCCTTTTACCCTTTTAAAGCCACTCTATTCCAATCTTCCTCTTATTTCTGTCTCTCTTTCTTTCTCGGACTCTCCCCATCTTCGTTTTCTCTTTCACGTTTTCTCCCTCCCTGTCTTTATACCCTTTCCCCATCCCTTTTCTTCCTGTCATCTTTCTTTCTCTCTCTCTATCTCTCTCCCTTCTATCCATCTCTTTCTCTGGCTCTCTCTCTCTACTATTTCTGCCCCTCCTTTCCCTCTCATTTCGTTCTCTCTTTCCCTCTATTTCAACATCTTTTCCTCTTCTTTTCTCATCCCCTCCCCCTTCATCTATCTCTCTCCCCCTCCTTCCCTCCCTCCATCCCTCTCTCTTTCTCTCACTCTCTCTATCTCTCTCTCTCTCTTTCTCTCACTGGGGAGTAAATATATTGATGTAGGCGGTGATGATGGATTCATGTAACGATGATTGGGAGTACTTTATGGTAACGGCTGAATGGTTTGATTAATCCAATCCTGTGGGAGTGCTATCAATTATCATAAATTTCTTCTTTAAAGTTTGGCTAATCGATGAAAGGATCAATACGATGATAGAGTCAGTAGACTAATAAAGTGGATGAGTTTGGGTGATTGAGAGGATAAAGGGAGAGAGAGAGGGATATAGAGAATAAGAGGGAGAGAGAGATAGAAGGAGAGAGAAGGGGAGAGAGAGAGAGAGAGAGCGGGCGAAGAGGCGGAAGTAAATTGAATGAACATATAAATATTTTAGATGAGCTAATCACATCGAGTACTGACTTTTGTTCACCGGGTGTTGATATATTAAAAAAGGGTAATAACAAGTCTTCAGTATTCTCGGTTTATGCTCATTACGAGATGACTTAGCTGCCCTAACATAACGGTGGATATTGCCGGGAAATAGTTATAAAATCTCTCTCGGGCGGGGGGGGGGGGGGGAGCACAGAGGAAGGCTACATCACACGCTGGTTCGAACCTTTGTAGTTATGAACCATTATTTTTCTTAGAATGCCATCTATTCCAAAATAGCCTTTTATGATAAAATAATTATCTATAATGGAATTTGGTGTGTAGCTGGTTGATGTTGTGTATAAAGACTACGGAAGTAATCAAACTAATTGGCTAGATGCTCAAACGGAAATGATGATTATTTTAATAGATCGCCGACATGGCTGTATAATTATAGAAGGCTTTTTTAATTAGATATTTAAAATGTATGCACAAAACGTTTTGAACGGAAACGGAAATCCTTCAGAAATGTAATGAGAAATTAAAGTTAATCCTTAGACATCCTCATTAAACTGACAGTTTGAATGCTTCCATTGGATTATTTTCTTCTAGATGTGTACTTCTTCTTGTCTATGGGGAAACTGATTCATGTAGACAAAGGAAAGACAGCAAACGCAAATATATCAACAACTTAAATATCTCAAGCAGTTTAAAATATGGAACACTCATAAAATGTCTTTTTTTACCAGGAATGATGCCATTTTTTTTCACTGTACACAAAACGAACACTTTTGAATGCAGGGTTTTAGTAGTGATTACTTGTTTTTATCTTGTAAATATGCAAAGAATTCGTATAAATATAGTGTATTATACTGAACATAATATACATAGTTTCACAAAAGGCTCGGTCTTCTCACCCTTGCATAACTGTGCGACTACAGTTGAAAAAAAAAATCATGGAACAAACCAAGAACTTGCTAGCCTTGATTGTAAACAGTAGTAGCAAAATACATGTTAGCACTACCTATACTCCTGACTACGATATCTACACAATGCGTGGTATATCGAGTGCTACATGTAGATATGAATAAATAAAACAGAGAAATGATTTGAAGTGTGATCGATTTCTTACTGTCAAGGATAAATCAAGAGTCTTACATCCCACACGGACAAAGTTCTCTTGACGAACACTTGAACAGACTGTTGACATATATAATCGTCTAATCTTTGATTTTCAGTAATATGACTACAAATATCAAGGATCGAGAGTCCTGTTTGTCTTTCAATAACACAATAATAGCTACTTTCCAAAATCAACTTAAGGCAATTTCAATAGCCATAATTATGCGTCACGTAACTATTGTACGTTACAATGACATATTACATAATCTTAACATGACGCGATTAAATGTGAATTTCTTTCAGGAAGGAAATTAATGTGACTTGTATTTAGTACTGATTTGTTTAATTTTTATTTCAAACACTTCTATTTAAGGATTCTATGGACAATGTGATGAAGAAACAGTAGAAAACGCTGAATTAAAGATAAAGTTTAGTTATGGTCATGCGATTGCATTGTGATAGAAACGGTGTGGAATCAATCAGAAAAGGTTGATCATCTAGCATATAAGTATTGGTGTGTACTGTAAGGTACTGGAATCATTAAAATTATACGAAATTTGGCCCAGTCTAGGTAAAGTAACAAGCATTGTACTCAGAAATAGATATATGGGTCTACACGAACATGTGGCATACAATCCGTCCCGATTTTATGATGTTACATTGCCATATTTAGAATATTAAGGCATTTGAAGAGCCATGCTTTTCAGGGAACATTTGTTATCTGATGTTTTTCCACACTTGCATAATAACAATGATAACGCTCACAATTTATTTTCACCTCTTCCCATAACGTAACCATTCTCTTTAAGCTTAGGGGGAAACCCCTTCGGTTTCATTAGCATAAGAAATATGCAGTGTGAGATAGTAATATGTCAAACAAAATAGCACATAGAGATGTATGCTAAAACAGAAACTTCCATCCGTAAAAACAGACACATAAGCTCCCTAAAGCAACTGTAATTATCTATTTTAAAAGTTTGTACACCCTGCATGTTTTCCCCTTTACAATAATGACCCCAACGTTGATTGTCGCACGGGAAATATATTGGCGGAAACCACGCAATGTACGGCCTTTGTGAACTATATAGACTTTTTATAGACAGAAATTATCCATCAAAAATAGTTCAATGTGAAAGTCTGTACTTTGTCATAGCGAGGACAGCGAATATAAGCTTCATGCTGAAAACAAACGATCCTGATATTTATCATTTGTAGTACCAAATACAAAATGGTAAGCTGAGGTTATCGATAGGAAGACTTTAAATGATTAAGAAATGTTGATATATCATTAACTTATTGCAAACGTTGCAATGTCATGATCAATATTTATATAGAAACAGGCATAATAATATTACAAAGAAGAAAAAAAGGAATCCATACCACCTCTATTCCTTTGATACACTCATGAATTTCATTTATCCGTCAAATGAATTAATAATTATAGAGTATAGTATTAATGAACAACGTACCATTAGTGATATTCTCCAAGCTTTCATTCAATAACCACCTTCAGTCAAGGTGGATACACACAGTTCGTTAGAAACTTCTTTATAGGTAGCCCAGCACGCACAAAATAATCATGACACATTATAATTGTTTTCAAAACACATTTTTGATGAGGTTGGCAAATGTTAATGTTAACAAAAATCTCCTGCAAGAGCTCCCAAAGTCACTGATAATCTGATATGTTAAATAGTAGGTCTCCAGTATATCCTCTGTCCCAAACTCCAGCGGGTGTTTATAGAAAGCCTACTTGTCCTGTATGTGTGGTATCAAATCTACTATTAGGTAGCCATTGCCCTAGATTCATTATAGAATTAGAATATATAAATTATCTTGTAATGATAGAACGAGCATAATGTTTACCGTAAATGATATAGCTTCCCGCTTGCTGTCGTACCACATGGCGGTTGATTCGAGAACTTACACTGTATTTATATTAATGTACAGTATATCGTCATAAATATCTATATACATGATATACATGTACATCAGAAGAAAAATAATCAGTGTTGCTTCGATGCATCAAAAAGAAAGAAACTAAGTTAACACTATGGAAAGACGTGCGGTAACTGCATGAAGCCGTTTATAGTTCAAACGTCGAGCTAGAATCCTTCTTCTAGCTCCACAAGTTTAAGAGTCTTTACTCCAACGGTCGGCAACGTTCATATTGCGTTGCATAAAGTCAATGTTTTAGAAGAAATAGAGTGGTACGGGGACTCCTTGGTGTCTGGAATTGTTGCGACGACCACTCCCGCTCTCGACGTCCTGGCCGTTTTGAATGAAAAGACCTCCACTGCCCATTTCTAACTGATGAGGTTGCACCTTAGCAGCCCAGATGGAGAAGCAACACAGAAGGAAGATGCCAAACGTTGCTGTCCCAATCATGCACACCGAAACCATGAGCTTGCTGGTATTCCTCACATCGCTCTCGTCGACGTTGCCGCTCGATGAACTATCATCCTCCTCATCGTAAGTACCGAGACTGAGTTGTTCGCCAAGGAGGAAGAAACCGACGATGATGACGACAAGAAGAGGAAGAGATGCGGCACTACCCATACACATGACCTGACGAGTCTGGATGAGAGGGGAGGGGAGAGGAGGCGAGGGAAAGAAAGTAAAGAAGACACAATCAATCTCGAAATATTCGTGAAAACACATCAATCTAACCAATAACAATTTTTTTTCTCCAAATTTCCAATCTACTTTTATTCAATCACTCATGAAACTTCCCCCACATGCACAATAACACATTTCGTCAAATATACACATGTAAGAACTACAAAGGGTACGCTTACAACTTAATTTATGGAATACATGTCTACATATTCCTCTTTATACTTTTTTCCTTCAAATTAATATAATGTCGCACTCATAACTCTATATTTTGTTGTATTAACGTTAATTTAAGAAAACGCTGACCAACATTATCAAAAAATAATCATTCCATTCTCTCTCGAAGCCAGAAATTCTTTGAGGGGTCATGTTAGTGGCCATCTGACACGATTTCCTTCAACTTCCCAGGGATAATGTTTATACATTAGGGCCTAATTACATGCGTATAGTCAAGGCCTGTGAGACAGGACTGATAGCATAATGTCGATACATACTCATACGACGACTATATATATATAATCACATAATTGATGTACAATTCACCAGCCAAGAACATCTAACAATGCTTGATTAGTCAACCGAGCAATTGCAATTATTTTAATGATCCTCATTTTTGTCCTAATGGCGATTAAAATCCTGTTGATGTTATATTGACAGGGCTACTGCATTAATCTAAGGTTATCTACATGATGTTATACTGGTCAGAAACAGTTTCATCATTGGAATTCTAATTGTGTACTGTATTTTATTACTGGTATCATAAACATCAAATGTAAACTCTTATTTTACAATCAACAACATTTTATTCTTCTTTCTTTCATTGTTCATTATTTTCCCTGTGTTTCCTCCTCCATCTTGCTTTTCTTCTTTCTCTTCTCCCTTTTACCATGTCAGTTGAATTACTGAATGTATTAATTTCATATTATTTTGCCTATTTTACACTGTATTATTTTCAAATGTTATATGTTGCAGTTTTATTTGTAAATTCAAAAGGTGTCAGCTTTTAGCTGTGAATTTGAATCGTTATCAATAAACCTTAATCAATTACAATTACAGCTACTTCAATAACTGCCAGATGAATTATATTTCTTCTTATTTCTAATTGCTAAATGGTAAAGGTTTGAAAAGCGAAAATCTAACCAAAGGGATTTTTTTTTTCCTTCAGAAATAGATCATTTTAGCAGTGTGTTGTTCATGTTTTTTTCTTTAAAAAAAAAAAAGGAGGCGGCCCCCAAAAAGGAAGCGGGCGGGGACGCTAAACATGATTTTTGTTTTGTTAAATGGCCTAATGAATGAAATCTACATTTCCACTTGAGAAGGACAATTATTCCCCCCCCCCCGCATCCCCACCTCCGCCTCCAAATGAAATGCTTCCTTACCAATAATTTTTGCTTGAATCGGATATACTTTGGTTTGTAGCCCTGTTTGCAGATTTCACATATAGTCGCCCCGTTCATACGCGTCCACTTTTGTAGGCATTTTTTATGTGTGAACTCGGCTGACCCAGAACAGCCGCAAGGAGAGATAAGCTTTGTCTTTCCTGAAAACGAATGAAAGGTTAAACAAATATACAATATGTAGTTAGATGTAGTGAAATCAGACAAAACATCTAGACAGAATTGAAATACTTTTTATTCACAGATGCATCGCATCGAGATCAACAAACAAACGTTCGTATATATCTGAATGGAACAGAGTCCTTGTTTTGATTCCACCTTTATTTCACTTTTTAAGTGTTTTGAAATATGATGATATCAATACACATTTCCTTATCTTCGGCGTCCAACCGTTAAATTTATTCACACATACATCACTACATATAAAACAATAATAAAGTAATACTTCTATATGATTTTGTACCCGGAGAAAATAACCATGTTGCCTCTGCTGCTGTTATTTTTTAATTATCGATGCTATTGCAACTATACCTTTCCTACTGCTACTAAAAGACTAGCAATTAACGATGCTACTACTCCAGATATTACCATCAATATGATAATGATAAGATGATTGTTTATATGTTTTTCGATTCTGTATACAAGTGCATGCTCCCATTTTTGTCTAACCATTGCGTAGTCACAAAATGATAATTATTGGACGGCATTCAGATGCCCCTAGTCGCAAACGAGTGCAATACGACTATTCAATAATCATAATAATAATAATTATTATTATATTCTGTGTTTATATGGCACTTAATGTATAAATGATGTCTCTAATCGCTTTCCATAAAAAATGGTACCAACATAATTTCATATGCACCAGAAAAAAACCTAACATAGTTCCTCCTAACTCCATTAATTCATTATTTTGTATGATGTCGAATACGATTTCGCGAATATTAGACGTCCGACCTGCATGGAATATGCATACTGCAGCAATGTGATTATTATGGTCAAATAAAAGGCTCTAGTCTTATCGTAGCAATGTTAAATCTTAGATGCATGGCCCTATGTGTTATCATTGTCTTTGATATGGTGTAATATTGAAGCCCTAAAAAACTACTCTTCAAAATGATCATGAAGTGCCTCAAAAAAGTAAAAATATTTGAGTGACCTGTTTTTACCATACTCGTTTTCCCCAATAGACTGTAGTGTTATGAAAACCGTTAGGAAAACGCAAAAATTGATTTCGATTTCCAATCATAAATATCTTGATAATTAGATAGGCGATGGGCTTGTAAAAGTCATGAGGTTCTGACTGACCTAAAGGTTTATAATTATCATTGCAGCATGAGCTCAATCCAGGATTTTGTTTCAAAATCTGAGACAAAGTTAGTAACCCTTTAAAGCCAGTCAGTCAATATTCCCTACATGATAATTATACACACCTCTCTCGTCTTCTGTATCGTGACATATCCTACAGACAGGGTCATTGCTCGATGTCGATGACCACGAAGCGCGACTCGCATCGAGGGATTCGAGCTTAGTCTTCACATCTTCGTTGGTATGCATAAAGACAACAGATGGTGATGACGATGTTTGGGGTGGCGAGTCCAACATTGTCTTTCCCTGGATTTCCTGAAAATGAAATAGAAAATCAAACTAAAATTTGGATCCTGATTGTTGGGGATCTGCTTTCATCCAAAGTGAATTGATTAACAATATGTTTCTATCACACATCTTCGCATCCTCTCATTGCGATAGGTTTACTACCATCTTACAACAAACTATATACATGTATCTTGGAAAATAATTTTAGTCAACGTGAATCGACGGTAGCATATTATACAAATATCGATGCAAATCTTTAACCGTCTACCCTGCAGTGGATGCTTCTATCGCGGTAAACAAGCATACGGATCACCAATTACATTAGATCGGCACCATGTACTTTTTATGGAGACATAACCTCACGCAGTTCAAAATATAACTTCTGAATTGTCCCATATGTCATGCAGGAACATAATTAGAGAGAACTACTGGTAGACCCTGAAAACAGGATATCCAAGTATAAAGGTTAAGTACACCAAGGTATTTAGATTCATGACAGTGGAACAACAAAAAATAGGCTGTTTTCGTAATGTAACCAAATCTAATTGCATACATCTTTGTTAAGTGCTATGTTCAAAATGATTTCATGTACCTGTTACCAGGGGCGTCGCTAGACCTTTTTCAGTGGGGGGTGTAGAGGCCAACGATAACCGACAAAACTAGCGACCAATTACCGACAAAATTAAATGTCCAATATCTACAAATTTAACCCTATAAACCCGGGGCCGAAGGCTAAATTTTTTTTCCTATGGACTATCTATAGTACTTGCATATGCGCAAATGGTCATTTTCCTCGACGACATAAATATACGAATTATTTCGTCAACTTAGTCAGCATCATAGCTGATATATTTTAATGCAGGCGCGGAGCTAGGATCTTATTTTAGGGAGGGCGGTAGTGATCAAGCGAATCGCTTAAAGAGCGCTCATTAGGGGGTGTGGGTGATAGGCCTCTAAATTATTAGGAAAAGAAGACGATTTATTATACCTTTCTCGATTGTTAGTCCCCCCCCCCCCCATCCCGCGCGAAGCGCGAAAGCTTTGACGTTTCATTAAATTATTTTGAAAAGAAGACGATTTACTGTACCGTTCTCTACTGTTAATCCTTGTCTGAATTCAGTTTCTCCCCCACCCGCGCGAAAGTTTTGGCGTTTCATTAAATTATTAGACGATTCGTTGCACCTTGCTCGACTCTAAATCCTTGTCTGAATGAAGCTTCCCCTTCCGCGCGAAGCGCGGAATTTTGACGTTTCATTAAATTATTAGAGAATGAAGACGAATAGTTGTACCGTTCTTGACTCGTCTACATAAAGTTTTCTCCCTTAGAGAATGAAGACGATTCGTTTGTACCGTTTTCGACTCTAAATAAGCCCTATTTGGTGTACTGTTTTCGACTCTTAATTCTTATCTGAATTTAGTTGTCCCCCTTCCGCGCGAAGCGCGGAGGTTTTGACGTTTCCTTAAATTATTAGAGAAAGTAGACGATTCGTTGAACCATGCTCGACTCTTAATCCTTGTCTGAATAAAGCTTCCCCCGCGCGAAGCGCGGAAGTTTTGATGTTTCATTAAATTATTAGAGAAAGAAGACGATTCGTTTGTACCATTTTCGACTCTTAATAAACCCTATTTGGTGTACTGTTTTCGACTCTTAATTCTTATCTGAATTCTGTTGTCCCCCTTCCGCGCGAAGCGCGGAGGTTTTGACGTTTCCTTAAATTATTAGAGAAAGTAGACGATTCGTTGAACCGTGCTCGACTCTTAATCCTTGTCTGAATAAAGCTTCCCCCTCCCGCGCAAAGCGCGGAAGTTTTGACGTTTCATTAAAATATAGAGAAAGAAGACGATCCGTTGTACCGTTTTCGACTCTTAATAAGCTCTAATTGTCTGAATTCAGTTTCCCCCTTTAGCGCGAAGCGCGGAAGCTTTGACGTTTCCTTAAAATATAGAGAAAGAAGACGATCCGTTGTACCGTTCTCGACTCGTCTAAATGAAGTTTCCCCCTTCCGCGCGAAGCGCGGATTTTTTTTTGGGGGCGTTTCATCACAATATAGAGAATGGAAGACGATGCGTCGTACCGTTGTTGACTCTTAAACCTTGTTTGAATTTAGTTTCCCCTAAAATGTTAAACCTCTGATTTCTTTAGCTGATATTATAGGAAAGTGAAACTTCGAGAAAATACAAGTATTGTAGTTGTAGTCACTCTCGAAGTCGTCACAGCGGATAAAAAGTCACAGTTCGTAGGGAAAAAAACTTGTCGGCCGACCGACAATATAAACTTTTGCATTGATATAGTACACGAGGATCGAGCAAGAATACCGACACAGCTGACCCGACATAGCAACATATTTACCCGTGTCTTTCTTGCTCCCTCGACGAGACGACTCCACCCAACAACCCCCTTCTCCCTTTTACTCCCACTCCTCCTCTCTCATGCTCTTACCTCTCCTCTCTCTTCTCTCTTTCACCCCCGTTTCTTTTGTTTCCCTTTTACTCTTTTTTTTCCCCTTTTCTTTCTTTTCCTTTCTTTCCTCTCCTCGCTCTTTTTCTTTTTTCTCTTTCTTCTTCTCTTTTCTTTCATTTCTTTCCTTTCTTTCCTTTCTTTTCCTTTCTTTCTTCTCTTTTCCTTTTCTTTTTTCTTTTCTTTCCCTTTCCTTCTCTTTTTTCCCTCCCCCTTTTCTCTTTTTTCCCGACGGCAGCGCAATTTTACCGACAATTTCCTGACAGGTGGGGGGGGGGGGGGTGTCGCACCCCCCACACCCCCCCCCCTTTGGCGACGCCCCTGCCTGTTACAAATAATTGTATTTCAATAGTCAAAATGCGAATTGCATACATGTCTGTAAAGAGCACACAACTACTCATACTGTGTGAATTAAAGGGTCATTATTATTTTGGTATTGTCGGGAAACTTTTCCAAGCAATATGTCGTCACAGCTATGTTTGGATGCAGGCCTCCACTTGAGTTTATCAATAATTAAGAAGCAAAAATGAAAAATAATAGTCTATATTTAGGAGGTCTGATGAAATAAGTTTTTACTTTTCAGTAAACATTACAAATGTTTTTACAGAGTGATTTCGTAATTGCGGTGGAAAAATAAATGAAGAACCATCATGCTTTCTTATTCAAATCATGTTATAATATACATCAAACTTCCTCGCAGGAAAGACCAATTGTTTGACTTGAAATGGTCAAGCTTTTATCGCGCGTTTACTGAGATCATCGAAAATTCATATAGCGCCATTTTCCCCTCTCTTTCCTGCATACACAAGCCAAGCCGTCCATTCAAACTTGACCTATTAAAGCACATTCCGGGGAAGATTAACGGTGAAGTAAGAATTTCAAGTTAAATGCTACAATGTATAACTGTTAACAGGCATAAACGGATAACAAAGACCGCTGGTGGACGCGGGAGGGGGGCTTTGTGGTCTGCCCTGGGAGTAGTTATGTAACATATTTTTAACCCTCGCTGTTTGTCCTCATGTTTACATCACATATCTTTCATTCATCAGCCAGCTAGATGAACAAAAGACATTGGTTTGTCCCTTCCCATCAACTGACCACCTGTTCTCAGTAGCATATAGCAGGTTTATATACAATGCCCACTCACATGCAAAATTCAATTTAATTTTAAACAGTTGCTATGTCAGAAATCCCCAAGCAACACCATGAAAAGAAGGGTTGCAATGGGCTATTATAATTATGAAAATATGCAATGCTATTGCAATAAGGCACTCAGTGCACAGAGAGACTGTAGAAGTAGTAAACAAGTAGAAATTTGCCCAAACCCATCAAGTTGAAGATCTGACCAGGAAGCTGTAATGAATGGAGACTCCGTCTCGAAAGAATTTCCCGAGGAAAAGATATTCAAGATTAACTTGGCTTAACAAAAAGAAATGTAACCCTCTCCAGCCATCAAATCCATCTACAGCTGTCCTTATCAATGCACAGTTCCCCTCTAGTATTCAAAATATTACCAAATGTTACGCAACGGCGTCTGCTTCCCGAAGCTCTCTATTCACTCGGTCGTTAAAAAATGCAGGCATCGAGCTTTGAAGACATGCGTGGCACCGACAAATTAGCTCATGTTCAGTGAAGATGTATTTAGCTATAACATATAAAATACAGAATTCCCGACATATGACCAATGAAACTTTATTTTGGTAATCAAATGCTTTTTTCGTGCTCGGATAGCTCTACTGAAGAGGAAAACATTTCAACCAGCAAAATCGACCAAGGAAATCGTGAGTTGGAGCGAATGTAAGGTTTTCATCATCATGATTTTCTCATCTAATTATTGACATTTTCCGAAAATTTCCGAAATTTGTATATAGCTAGGAAGGTAGTCCAAAGGTTTATCTCCCTAAAGAACTAAAAAAAATTGTGTTATATGTTTGCGCATTTGTTGGACGATGGTTAGAAGTTGTCAATTCATCACCACTTTTCACCCAAGTACGGGCCGGCAACGCATAAGCCGCCGTGCTCGCTGGCCTGGGCTGTGGGTGGAACGGGAGAACTTAGAGCCACTAATGAGCTGTATGGTCTCCGAGAGGGATTAAGGGGATTACGGTAGGGGAAACAAAAGACGCGCGGTGCCACGGATGACTTCAAAGGGGCCTCTTGGACGGGATCTCCATTCATTACAGCTTCCTGATCTGACGTAATTCTTTGGAGGCCCAATTTTATGTAACTTATTTATGTAGGCATATATGTGTAGTATAGAATGCACAATGCCATCCGAAAAAACGCATACAGTCTTGCGCCTATATTATTACCAAAGAGATAGTATCTCCTTGATACTACACACGATGTGATGTAATGCAACAATCCCAAGCGAATAAGCAAATCTTGGTTAAAGTATGATTTTAAAAGACATGTAGTCATTCCTATATAAGGTGACAACCATTTTCATCCAGTCTTGTTACCATTTGCCATGTTTGCCAAAATTCTATTTAGACTGCTTTGCTGGTACCTCAAAGTTCTATGCCTAACAAGACAGCAATTGGGTACTCTACATAATAGGCCTATAGATAATAGGAATTAGCGAATATAAATATGCTTATACGCTATAGGTGTCTGCCATGGTTATCCTTTGTTATGTAAAGTTAGTGAATACGGTCAATAAATACGTGTTTGCCAAGTTCAAAGTATTTAGATGCTCCACATACGTCTCTTTCACGAATGCAAAGTCATGGTTAGGTAAACATTATTTATAGTTACCCTGGCATGTCATTTATTTTAGGGGATTTTCGTTTGATGTGGGTAGAAATTATGGGGATGGACTTTTTTAAACACAAATTTCAGTTAAAGGAAATCACATTGGGAAATTGTTTTCACAACTTGGAATTCGATTATTGAAACTAGGTTGATGGAGGCCGTTTACAAAGTGGCCCCGATGATAAAAAAACAGTAGCATAATAGGCTACCACGCAGTGATCTGCATAATCATGATTTATAAACTAAACTCAAGACCGTATTTAGTTAAAATAATGATCAGTGAATTACAAATTTTGAAATAAATCTGGTAGATCAGTTTTATTAGGTTTCAAGTTCCAAATTTAGGTATAGCTATGTAGATCGGTCAACATTGTGGGCTCTTGAAGATAATTTTGAGAATACTTTTTTTTAAATAAATTGGTGTTGTTTGTTGAAAAGTTGTGAGACTAATATCTGAAAATATGATTCCCTTTTCTTTTGTCTTTCACTGTCAGAGACGTCGAGTCGAATACACTTGCACCCAAAGACTTTCTGGATAATCTGGAGTGCTATCGTAAGAAATGATCGATGAAAAGAACTTAGATTCCCTGGTAGTCATCAAATTTTTTCAGACAAGTAAACAATTTTATTTCCGAAAAAATGTCCTCCTTATGGAGACATGAACAAGACAAGATCGAAGGTAATCAGTGTCATAAAGTTAATTTCGGCCATTCTCTTGATCATAAAATAAGGGTTCGTGAATTGGAATCAGTGATTGGTGCTCACAGGATACGGGTACCGTTTCACCTTGGTCAAGTGTTATCAATCCATGCCGACTGCCAGATGGGTACCAGGCATATGGAAACTGAAATCCCTTGAAATATATCTTCTGTCTCTGGGTCGCATTCTGTTACGGTCTGTCGTCTACTGTCTTTCAGTCCCCTCCCCCCCCCCCCCCTCTCCCCAAGTTAAATTATTCCTCTGAAAAGGGCGGCCACAATATTAATTGAGGGATTATTAATAAAAAATATTACCGAAGAAGCGATTACAAAACGTTGTATTCAACTTGTAAACAACGGAGCACGAATTACAAATTGTCTCTCAAGACGCATCTTCATTTTCTTATCCGTCGTGATCGGGAAGACAAAGTGGACCCCTCTTTTTAGCATAGATTACTTATTTCCCCTTGTGGTCGACAAACTCCAGACACTTCACGATCAAACTCCAAAATAAACATCAATTATTACCGGTAAAAAGTACAAAACTTGCTTTGTAAGACAGATTAAGTTCAAACTGTCTACACAATCATTAACGGGCTTTTTTGCGCTACAAAACAAATCACTGTGCCTATAATTATAAAGGCGCCAATTAAGAAGTTAAGAACAAAGCCTTGCAATCGATAGAGGATTACAAGAGTACTAATTCGACTTTTATGATAAAAGACAAACTCTTGAATAAAAAGAGATGAGGACAATCTCTAATATAAATACTCTTTTGTAATCTCTATTAGGAACATTAGAGATTAGTTATCCAAGGATTGTCCTAGGGTTGATGATGGTGATGGTAGTTTAGGGGATAGGCGTCCTAGAATCGCCGTGCATGACTCAAAGGACATTGGAAAAGCGATGTTATTTCAAAGGACTTCTATTTCCGCCACTCACGACCCGACCTTTACATGTCTTTTCCTCTTTCTAGTATAGATAAACGGCTACAGATTTCATTCCAAGCTGTTTTCTCTTCCAAGCTGTTTTCTCTTCCATGGAAATCCCATATGACTAAAGAGAAGATTTTTTAGACGAAAATGCAAACAATTAAACAAAAGAATTAGCTTGGATTGGTGGACTAATAGCGCATATGTCACGAGTAAACAGCTCGCGTAAACAGTAAACACGAGCTGTAATACGAAGACATTAAGATTGTTTAATAAGTAGACATCTGATTTCCAACATACTATTCATTAATCGTGAATTAAAAAAAAAAAAAACGATTCTTCCTGGATGAAAACATACATTAAGCAAATATAATCAGCAGCAAGAAAGCAAAATGACGTCAACGGAATTCCCCTTAAATGAACATGAAGAATTGGAGAGCAAATATTTGTCAGACATGGAAATACATCTTGGCAAGATGTCAAAAGCGATGTTGGCTAACAATCGCTGTTATGACGGCTGTAGATCCCCGATTCAAAATAACCACTTTATGTAACCTAAATGTATTCATATGATTTGTTTGTGCATGAAGTGCGCCACAATACTTGCAGGATCTCAGCATTAGATCACCCATTTTGTTCCGATTCGTGGTGCTTTGGTACAAAAGGATGAAACGCTTGACTAGAGATAGATTTTCCGAAGGGCTTTTCTGTTATTGTTAACTGGAAATGGAATTTTCCATAGAGTGTGTATATTGTGAAACTATGTAAACAATATACATTTTCACTGGAATTGAGGATTGTATACTACAATTTTGTGCAGTTTAACTTAACTAACTCACTTTGGTAGTGAACTGTTTGATTTGTTATCTAGCCTATCATATTGGCAATTACCTCAGACAAAAGGATACGTCTTTTAAGATCTTCCATTTCTTCTTGATACAATATAAAGAGAGAGAGACATGTTTGTTAAGCACCAATCCCCCCCCCCTCCCATTTTGAGAAGAAGAAAATAAATGTTGGAAAGAAATCCCCTCCGCGGTACATTGTACTGCGTATAAGCACTAAAATATGACAAGTCAATGTCAAAATATTCATAATCAAGTATTTAAATTATATTTGTGGTACACTAATAGCTGTTATGGCACAGAAAGTTTTCGGGAAATGTATTGATCTATTACCAGAGCTGTACATTATGTATTGATATATTATGCATTATGTAAAGTAGAATTGGAGTAAAGTATCGATCTACCGGATTAAAACATTAGCAGTTATATAGTGTGCCACACTGTATACCGGTACTGGAAATAGAATTTATATTGTTCTTCAATTATGATACCAAGGGATTTCCGGTGCTAAAAACACATTTTCACAACAATGAATACTTTAAATCCAAAGTCGGCTGTACTCCTGTAGTTAGACATGTAAGGTGACGGATGTTGTTATCATAATATACCGCATGTGCATGTTCGATTGGTCATATCGGTAATTTGCGAATGTACAGGTATTAAACAAGAAATAAATCTTAATATATCGAGAATTATATTTCAACGCTTATTGTACTTTCTAAAGAAATTTTCTCTACAGATGTCTCCATCTTCTTGAACTGTTGAATGAGATCATTTTCTTGTAAACTGTAAACTTTTGTTGGTGCTCCTTTATTTTCCCCTCGACCTATACCCACTCTGTTATTCACATATTAAGTGCACCTACCTCTCTTTAGAATCGGGTGATGAATCATGCATGTATTAGATTGATATGTTATTCATACTCGTACATTGACTTTTTGCACAACACCCTTTAGTTGTATAGCATCATAGTGTCGAAATAATATTAATGCAGGGTATTCAGTGAGGTTTAATTGTCGCCATTGTCAAGTCACGTTCAATGATTTCCTGCCGTTTCCGTAATAACAATCACAGTCTTCCAAGAAGTCTCTGAAAAGCATAATGTTGTCATCATCATTCAGTAGTTCGAGAGATTTATAGATGCCTAATCGCGGACCAGTATAGTGTAGGCAAAAACAAACCTCTTCCAACATAATGGCCCGAATTCACAAAGGAGGTTTGTAGGTTTATGTGCGTCATATGACGTGTTTTGATGAGTTTCAGACCAAGGTTTGTCTGAACCTTGGTCGCATCGAAACGCGTCATATGACGCACATAAACCTAGGTTTGTCGACAAACCTCCTTTGTGAATTCGGGCCAAAAAGTTTATGCACACAATACCACAAGCATTCAATTCACCTTGACTCAATTTCGTAAATATTTACACCTGACAATGTTTTCTGAATTAATTTCCATATCATAATAGCACGTGATATCATTGTAACCGTGATCTCTGGCCTTAAGTCTAAAACCTTGTTCCAACAATCAAAGATCTTACACAAAACGGTTTCATAAATTGTTGTTGTTAAATGAAGTCAGATCATCTATTTACAATGCACCGGCCCCTTACACCCACGTTGTAAACACTGACCTGTTGGGTATCTTCAGGACATTCCTCAGGAAACCCCTGGATTGGTTCCCTTGGTTCATCACCCCCTTCTACAACTACAGCCATCGTCGGTAGCCGAAGTTCTTCAACTAATACCACATCCATCGATGTATCCTGCAGGTCTGCTACCAATCCTGTTCAAAAGTACATGTATATATGACAAATTATTAAACAATTAAGTAGCAGGTTTTAATATTTTGGCGTGCTTTCGAATACGCTCCTGGCTCTGTTGTGTAAAATCCTCACAGGGCTATAGTAATGTTATGAGAGAAGTTGGGCAGCAGACGAATGAAATAATAGAGCCCTTCACAATAAAAAGTCATTGCATGAATGAACACCGGTATACAATAGATCAATCTTTCTCATTTGCATAACCCGTCAACCAATGAGAACACAGGATTAGCAGGAGCGGTGACGAGTTTCATTGTTTGTCAACACAGAGATACCTCTCCAACGAGTGTCAGGTATGCGGGCATTTAATGGAATTGCGCCAAGTCGAGTTTTGACCAACTTTATTATAGATCTTTACCAAAAGAAAAGGAACTGTGTATTCAAATGATTGTATATAGGTCTAGCTCCGAGTGCTGGTGTATTTTGTGTATGAGTTTTGACCAACTAGTATAACAGAGCCTCTTTACAAAAGAAAATGAACTGTGTATAGTCAAATTAAGAACTCCAATGTATAGGTCCAGCTCCGAATGCTGGTGTATTTGTGTATGAGATTTGACTAACTATAAACAGAGCCTCTTTACAAAAAAATGAAATGTGTAATCAAACGAAGAACTGTAATGTATATAGGCCTATGTATCGATTCGAATGGTGTATTTGTGTATGAGTTTTGATTAACTTTTTTTAGAGCCTCTTTACAAAAGAAAAGGGACTATAGTATGTATTCAAATTAGGAACTGCAGTATCGTCTTTACCAAAAGAAAAGAAACTATGTTGTCAACTGAATAACTGTTTAATGTTAAATGTTACCAATACTGTATAGTACATGGTTGTAACAAATGTAATGTAATGTTATGTAATGGAGCTGATGTATATGTAAACATGCACAATTCAGCATTTTGGCTGCGAGGCATTAATTGTTTTTTAATAAAAACCATTATTGAAATGAAATGAAACTGTAATGTATATAGGTCTATATCTGAATGATGGTGTATTTGTGTGACCCAACAGTTCATCTTTATTTCGGAAGTAGATAAAAGAAGGTTATCCAGGTCCTCTGCCATAACAAGAGAAAGTATTTCCTCGTCGCCTGGCGAGAGGCAGGTTCACAAATATGATTTAACATACAGTAACATAATACAGGTACAAATGTAATAACACAAACAGGAACATGAGACAAACAGACAAAGACAAAATCAAAACTGGAAAATTAGAATGATGAAAACGATGACATAATCATCATGTCGATATCATACTGCTTTTTACTTATTGGTGATTTGATTCCGCCATTCAAAGTAATTGTTGTAGATGTAGCAAAAGAAGAAAAAAAAAAGCTCTAGCTGGGTGTCGAACCTGGTACCTTCCAGTTACCAGGCGATTTCCTATCCATTAGACTAAAGTGTCACATTGCTAATCTCAATGTATTTTTTTCATACTTATACAAATTGTTGTAAAAACGAGTAAGTATAGTAGTAGGTCTATATACATTAGAGATGCTGGATTATTGTTTTATAGGGAAAATAGATTGTTACCAACACCAATGGTTGTTTTTTTAACAATATATGATCTTTTATTCGAGGTTTAAATACTTAATCGATATAAACAAGGATAAATAGATGAACATTTTAATTGGATTGGCTAACAAAAAGTAATATTTTGCAATAAACAAGTGAGCCAAATGAGGCTACTCAGTTGGTCTAGTGGATACTTCAGCGGACTGTGTATCGCATGGTTCGTGGTTCGAGTCCTACCGCGGCACTAATGTCTTTTCCAAGATATTATTCGACTTTCACCACACTCCACCTATAGGTGAGGTAAATGGGTACCCGGTAGGAAGAAATTCCTTCGATTGATTATCACCCTTAGATTATTTGATCACAAGCTAAAAGTAAGACAAATCGTTTAACAGAATGGCAACCAAGGATGGGAAAGAGAAGAAGAGGAAGACAGAAGAGAAGATGGAGAGATGACCTACATGAGAACGGCCGCTTGGGCTAGGACAGCTAGAGACAGAAGAGAATGGAAATGTTATGAGGAGGGCTTTGTCCAACGTCTGGATGAACTATAGCCTGATATAGATAGATAGATAGATAAAAGTAAGACATTCCTTGCATGCTTGAGTGCATGCCTTTTTCATGGTAGCTCGGCTAAAGCCGGGGTAACGACATGATTACATCAGGGCCATCAGGGAGAACAGTATGAATACTGATCAGGCTACCCTGGGTAAACAAGCAAGACACATTATTATTCCTACTATTACTGCCAGCAGATATGATACACTTTCAGAAGTCGCTTCCACTGATCGAACCTGTTTATTACCATACCCATCGTCTGTATTAAATTTGCATCACGCATGTAAACAAAACAAAATGGCTATTCTAACTTCAAATTATAAGTCAATCAGTGAGCGAGTTCAGTAACCGAATTAATATACACCATCATTTACAAAATATTTTCTGAAAGACAAAACATGTGAAAGCTGGAACACCTGTTATGAAAATCAAAAAATATCATATTACGCTCAGAATGCCTTGCAAGTAAGACTACTATAAATTTGATGTTTTTGTTTCATACCATTGTTTTGTTTGATCTTCTGAGCCTTGTAATATATGCATATGGCAGGGATGTTGGTATACGGCACATTGAATACGTTGAACTTGAAACAAAATTGTGATGACTAGACTTTTTCTAATTGTACAGTTCCAAAGCATAACACAGTCACATTAAAAGCAAATACTATTCCATGGTATACCGGAAGGAAATTTCTAAGCGGACCATCTCTGTTTGACCTTGTGAGGACAGGATATTGAATGATATTGACGGCATTTCAATCAGAGTGCTCGGTTCTACAGGCAGTTTCCATGGTAACAGGCGAGTTTCATATTGTTGAAATGTTTCCGATTTGTTTCTTTTCAAAACGTCAAACTCAAACACACGAACGACACAGCATGAAATTGAACCCCCATATCTGCCTGATGCATGGTCTTGCTGAACAATAGTTTAAAACATTGTCTTTTTAACTTAAGTATAGACTTTATATTTGTTGGTGAATTGAAAGTTGTTTAAAAAAATGGAGGGCACTTACCATACCAACACGGCATAATGAGTATCTCGTCACCCCACTCTATATACAGCAAAACTTCTCAAGATCCAGTCACGAAGTCCAAGTCACGAATGAACTTGGATCACTTTTGATAGGATACTCATATGACATAACCAGCATCAACTTTACACATCGTGTATTTCAAGTACAGGTGTCTGAGATAAAGGGGGAATATCCCTTCAAGAATGTGATAATCTTACCCATTCATGAAGGATTCTGAGGAACAGGCTTCAACTGAATTCCGTTTTCTATGAAGTTTAGGTATTAAATGTACCTCATAGCGAACGAGTAAAAGAAAATCCGTCATTCAACTTGATTACAAAAGCAACAACAACCTTTTGGGGGTCATATACCGCATTATAATGAGGGAAGTCGATCGACCTGAAAGAAAACGAAGATAATTATAGCGGCCGTCGGTGCAGTGTCGTGTGCAGGTATGGTGAATAAATGAATGGTCCTATTTATACACGCGATTCTATTTAAGTGCTTAATCAATCGATATCTTCCATTGTTCAGCCAAGTTTACATGGAGAACATAATCCTTAATCCTACACGATCCGACCTCGCTTTGAATCTGATCTCTCCAAGATTATAGCTTAAAGTCTTATATAATTTCTTGATAACTAGATAATCGAATTCTTAGGGGATTCCCTGGAAAATTTAATTTTCAAATAAGGAGAATGCGGCATATGGGTGTAAAGGGTTACTGAAAACATCGCTTAAATTAGTGGTATCACCTCATGTGAAGCAGAAACAAGCAGTATAATTTAAGAAGAATCACAGTAGCAACAAGAATCTACACTTTAGAAGGACATATCATTGTTCGTAATATATTAATTTTATATTCAGCACCAAAAGGCTCTGGGATATACTTGTCTCACTTTGAAGAAATAAATTCAGTTGATCAAAGCCAAAGCTAGTATCAAATTCTTTGTTCTATTTTAAGCTTAACCATAAACAACAAATAGGGACAGGGGTTTCATTCAGAGATATTCTTGCTTATTCAAAAAGACAACTGCTCTTAGAAAAAGTAGAAAATAGGAGAAGCAGACAGGTGAAAGTTTGACTGAAATCGGATTTTTTAAAAGAAAGTTATGAATTACATAATATATGGGCGCTTCGAATTGGCTCAATAAGTAATGTCACTGTAACGTAGTGCTGGACAACTTTCTCATTTGTTTCAACACAAACAAAATACTAAATTAATTTTTTTCTCCAAATGTTTGACTCATGATGGTCTTTTCTTTTCAGCGGACCTACAATTATATGCTCCTTTTCCACTCCGAGTCACGCGTGCCCTTTTTCATCTCTGTGAGTGTCCTTTTCAGGTGCAAGAAGTGCCCCATTTTTATTTCTGATAATTATTGCCCTTTTTACACTGACGAGAACACCAAGTTTTCTTTTTTTAACAAGTGTCCTTTTCCCTTCTGACTAGTGCCCCATTTTCGTTTCTCCATACATGCGCCCCTAACTTAAAGCGACTTATTTTAGACCCCCTTTTTCTTTAACTTCCCCAAAGCTCACTCTGGCAAAGCTCACTCGCATTTATTGTTAACGAAGCATGCCATAATGTTAAAAGGTCTTTTCAGTCTGTCATGATTAGATTGTGCTTAAAACTCATCAGAATTTGTTTATTATCTATTTTTTAATAGATGTAATTTTTTCGCACTGTGACCTCACAAATCTTACAATTTTTGCTCACTCGCAATAAATATTTAGACCATCATATTAAACTGCAAATTATGAGGCTTAATCAATATCTTGGACCTTGTAAAGAGAGAAACAAATACTATATCCCTGATGATGTAATCACAATCATGAAAATGTATTGGGGTATATACCACGCAATGTCTAAACATGGTACTAGGCCTATATGTTCGCTTTGAGGTTTCCCTTTGTAGGTGCCCCCTTTATCCAGAGAGTGCCCTTTTTGTTGGTGCCCCCCACATTGGGAAATGCTCTGGCGCCCATGTCTGCATTAAGGTAGTATGTAAAACTGTCATCTCATGCACCCATATCCCCCTCCCCCCCCCCCCCCCCCACATTATGGTACGTGTCCCTTATATACGCCATTGCTTTGCATCCAGTAGAAAGATCTGACCACAGACCAGAAGAAGTATAAGATAATGTAGGAAATATATTTAAATGAATAACGCTCTCTTTTTATAGTCCCCCCCCCCCCCGGATAATCCCTTCATCATGAATTCCAAACGACATACCCGGGAGCGGCTACATATACCCCCTAGGCTCTCTGATCTGGCTGGCAGGTGAACACATCGCTGGTTGCTATCGCCATCTGCGCATGCTCAAAACAATTAAAAGTTGCGTCCCAGGATATGACGTTTTGAAGTCCACAATAAATGTAAGTTTTGGGGCTAAAAGCCATCATATTCATCACCAGCATACATTGTAGAAAACGATCAAGAATTACTTAAAGGAATTTTGGTGGTTTATTGTCGAAAGTGGAACAAAAAGTGGATTAAGAACGATAATGCGGTCTTTTGCGCGAGTGATGTGGTGTATTAAAAACACAATTATCAAGGTACGGGACTGAAGTGAAGAGAGCGACGGGGATGGGGGTTTTTAAAAGAATTAACCTCGTAGATCTATATCATTAATGTTGTTCTGTTTATTCTGAAATCTGAAGTGTAATTGTTAAGGAAACTTCTACAAATATGCAGTGCACATCATGGAAAGGAACTCTGGATTTGTAAATTGAGGAGAATTTTTATTTTGAAATGAGGTCAATCAAATGTCATGGTTTTGTTTAAGACCAACGTATGTGCATGTGCTTGCTTAGCTGTGGAATCCAATTGATTGGCCCTATATCTGCACACCTTGTTAGAAAACAACTTGAAACTGTGTAAAACCATTTCAGATAATCAGACAGTTTTAAAGAAGACCTGTCTTGTTCGAAGATAAAATATATTCATGATTTTTTGTATGTTATGTTTTTCTTCAGAAAGTAGTACTGGAATGGAAAGAGGTTCCCTTCAGACCAGTACGAGACCTTCACCCTGTTACTTGTTTAACCAGAATATCGCACAATAAATCTTGTATTAATATTAGTTCTAACAAAGTTTCCTTCAAATATTCATTCCTTCTGAAAACACTTACAGACTGGAATTCTTTACCACCATCCACAGTTAACATTCAAAATCCTGGGGTATTTAATTCTCACCTGCAACAGCATTTCCAACAGCATTATTTTATTTGTTTGCCTCCACAGGAGTGTTGAGCTGTATTATTTTCAGATTGAGATGTTAAGAAATAATAAGAACCCACCATTATTATTAACATTATTATTAAGGCCACTGTCTAGTGTCTACATATATGGTCTAGAATTTGAATTTAAGCCAGCTCACAAAGTTACTACTTATTAAATGATGACTATATGCAATATGCTTGTGTCTCTTGATAATCTTAATCAACTTATTCATAATTTTGTTTAAATATGATATCATGTTTTCCCCATCCTTTGCCAGACTTTAAAATCAAGATGTGACAAAGTTAGAGAGCAGCCTACTTAAACCAGGACAGTATTAGATCAAGATATATCTACACGGAGCCCGAGAACAAACAACTAACATGTCTTCCTCAGCAGAGCTGTATCAAGTCGGTTCGTCAGAGAAGATCAAAGCTTTAGAAGAAGAACTAGCCAAGGAACTCCAGGATCTCAAGAATGACATTGAGGAGAATGAGATGCTGGGCAAAACGCCCAAGGTTGCCAGGTTGGTTTCAGTTACTGTATGAGTCGTTGTTTTGCAAGGGTTTTGTTTTTCTCAAACTAAATGAACTGTTGTGAATCAACAACATGCGAAAATGAGCTTGTTGCTAGCAATGCACAATCGAACATGTATTGCAATAGCCTGTTTTGATTATTGCATAAACAACACGCACACAAATGCATGTCCATGTCCAGCTGTAAAAATGTTGCCTTACATAGTATACGTGTTTGCCAAATAATCATGACTTCAAATAATCACAGACTGAAGGCACTGACAGAGAATATAAATACTAAATAGTCAACTTCAGTTCTTACCAAGGAAATCGCTTGTGGCCATTTTTTAACATTTCACATAAGTATAGATGAAACTAAGTTGTGCAATATTTCTCACTGTGTCATCGATGCTAATGGATGTTTTATTTCATTCATTCTGTTTCTTCAGCTCTGTATCCCTCCCTAAGAGTGTGGATCACTTTAGGAAGCAGAGAGAGCAGGTGGTCAAGAGAGCAATGGAGGTGTGTAATCATTTTCTTAAAACATTTTATTCACCAAGGTCTGTTACAATATCAACCTGAAATAAAGGTCACCCAAGAAAAATCAAAGCGTGGTCATTGAAGACAGGGGATTTGTACTTTGATGGTCGAGACCATTGAATCTGTGCATATGATTATTGGATCAAAATACTCCCACAAATATAAGCATCGTTTGTATGATCCAGACATTTGGTCGATTTCAGAGGATTTTTTTATTATGATATTCTTATAATTTCTGAAGGCGAGTTTACTTTCAATCTCTCTGTTACACTAAAATTCTGAACAGTACGTTGAATAAACTTTCAGGATTTGCATTTCCAATTTTCATTCTTTGTTTAATTTTATGGCGTTGACATCATCTTCAATTAAACAAATGTCCCGATACGTGTGCTGATTCCTATTTTGGAGAAGAAAATCTATTTGTTTTAATCCAAGGATACAATAAACAAAATCCTTTAGTGGGATTTGTCAGCCTTGGCTCAGAAGGGGTTAAGTAATATAATTTTAATTTGTTATACACACAGATCATCTTAAGCTTTTACTATTTTGATAAGCACTAACTGTAAGCTTCTAATATGTAGTGAATGTGTCTTGTTTAATAATTTATTCTCATTATTTTTTTCAGGTCAGTGAAGCCCAACCGCTTGTCATTCAAGCAGATGTCATGAAAGAAGAAATGGAAAACTGTCAAAAGAGAGAGTTTTCCAAGGAAAACCTTCCTCTTATCTTGCATCAGGTATTAGGGATTAGGACAAACGATTACATCAAATCACTTTGTCATTTGAAAGATCATCTCAAATTTATCTCAAACACCTCTGTTTAGACTTGCAGAATTTGCCTTGTAGCTTATGGAAAAGGTGTTAAATTAAGCCATGTAATAATCATTGTCGTTGATATAATATATTCTATTAAAAGTGTAAACAGATTATGATAATAATATTGGTTATTTTAATAAGCGCACATATCCATCACGCAAGGTGCTCAAGGCCCTCAAATAATACCCGGGTCTGCTACAGTAGGCTACCGTTTTCGTTGCTCACAGCATTCAAGGAATTCCTTCCTACCGGTACCCATTTAATGCCTGGATGGACAGTGGTAAATGTAGATTGATGTCTTGCCAAAGGACATTAGTGCCACGGCGAGATTTGAACCACAAGTTATTTGATCCACAGTCCGATGACATATCGACTAGACCATAATACCTCTATAATTTCATTATCAAAGAACACTGTCCTGTTTGTGAAAGTGTTTGTAGAAACTGTGTAGGTTACTATGCTATTTTACTGAATATGGTGTAGGATTATTTTATTCTTAAATTCGTTTGATTTGTTACATTCATTATGAGAAGAAATATGAACATATAAATAACATTTATATTGTGATGAAACTGGATTGTTTGACAACTGGTTGTAGGGTTTCTATAAACATTGCACATTTGTACAGCACAAACATGGTCCTTTATTCACTCTGGATGATTGGTTAGACGGGTTTACTTTTTCTTCATATGCTGCGGGCTATAGCATTTAGGTTTGTCTGAGAATGAGAATAGTACAAGGTGAGGTAGATCATAAGAAAATATGATTTTACTTTCCTTTTCTCTTTCTTTATTTTCAGTTCTTTTGTGATAAGATCCAGCAGCTAGTCCAATGTAAGCACATGCATATGTTAAGATGGAAGCGGTTCTGTGAGCACACCAGCACTCTTGAAGCACTCTATCCACACTATCAGAATCAACTTGGGTAAGATACATCCTACTTCCTCCTTGCAGCTTTGGAATCGTTGACTTACATGTTGCTCTCCTCTGTGTGTTACCATTGAGGATTTATTTGGATGTGAACAGTACAAGAAATAAAATCCAAATTTGTATTTTGTGCAGCTTTCTCTCTTTTATTGCTCTCTCTCGTCCTTCCCCTCCTTTATTGTTTTATCTTTCCCTCATTCACTGTATCTCATCCCTTGCTTTCCATCATGCATTCCCCACCCTCTCTCTCTCTCTCTCTCTCTCTTTTCTCTCACCCGCCCCCCTCTCTCTCTATTTAAAATTTAAAAAGATCTCTTTGTATTCTACCTCTACTGCCTCTGTTGATATCTACTTTTATTGATATCTACTGGAAGTTTATGGATCAATGCATTTTTTCTTCTTCTACATTCCCTTAAAGAGGGGATTTGTGATTATTTTCTTCAAAGTTGGCAGCCTCTTGAATGAATCGCTATTATAAAGCTCTTTCCCCCTCCAATAGATAATTGAATTTTGTTAAAGATTACTATGTAGCTTAATTAGAATCTATCAATCTTCATCTTTGCTCAAAGTCTTTGAATTACACCAAATGCCACATTCAGCCAAGAAAATTACTAAATCACTCTGATGAGCTCGATTTTAGAACGACACATTAATGTTTTTATACCTTTCTCCACTGAAGGATGATTATGTCAGAGTACAGTGATGCCATTGCACGAGCCAAGAGACTCTCTGTGGCCCATGAGGCCCTGGTGATGGGGAAGCCTCTAGTGACGGAAAGCCTCGTAACTTTGGAAGATATGCAGATCTATACACGATGGCTCGTTTCCCACTATCGCTCAGTTAAACATGTACATTCGTTCCTGAAGGTGAGATATACTACAAGCATTCAAATAATATTCTGTTGATTTTTTTTTACTGTTTTCCTTAAAGGGATTGGGTAACTTTGTCTCAGATTCTGAAACAAAATCCTGGATTTAGCTCATGCTGCAATGATAATTATAAAACTTTAGGTCAGTCAGGAACCCATGATGTTTACAAGCCAATCGCCCGTCTGATTATCAAGATATTTATGATTGGAATCCGAAATTTGAAAAACTTCCCAACAGTGTTTATAACACTACAGTCTATTGGGGAAAATGAGTATGGTAAAACTGGTCACTCAAAGATTTTTAATTTTTTGAGGCACTTCTTGATCATTTTTTTAGCGCTTCAATATTACACCATATCACAGACATTGATAACACGTAGGGCCATGCATCTCAGATTTAACATTCTTAAACGATGCCTTTAACACAGTGTTGAGGGTTGCATGGTGCAACAGAAGCCATGATTGTACCCGTAAATATTTCATCTACTACGACACCAGTCAGTGATACTACCACTGGGCTAAATGACAGCGATGATATGAACTGAAATAAACAGCTCCTTAAGGGGACTATGTTTGAAATAGAAGGAAACATAACTACGAGAGAAAGGACATAATGAATTCAGAATAATTCTATACATCCTTTAAATCTGGATGAGGAATCTTCATGACTCGTCATTGTGACAAAGTCCTTTGGAAATACAGTCCTCTCCCAGCAACTTTTTTTAATTTTTGTAATGATTTTTAAACGGTGACCTTTTATTTCATTCAAGTGTACCCCAAAAAATTGATTTATTTCAAAACTTTCGTTTAAATGGAAAGATGAATGTTGTTTTAAGAATATCACAATATCTGACATTTTAATATCAGAGGAAATCTCACAGATGCCTTTTTCCTGTAGCATCTTAACTGACTAAAGTATGAATTTTAATGATTACCAGTGGCATTTCAAAGTACTTTTAACACGGTGTGCTTTTTGCCAAACTAGACTCTTGAATGGATAGCCGTTGCTCACAAGCATGATATCTCACCAGATGAACTAGACGAGGCTGATCGGATGGCCAAGACTGACCATCACACTGACCATAGGAATCAAGGGTCTGGTCTCGGGTCACAAGCTCCTAAAGCCATCAACAGACCAGGCAGGTGGTCTGTCTTTGAAGGCAGACAGTCTGTTGGTATGTACAAGGTTCAAACAATGTTTGTAACTGATGTCAGTAGTATATGTTAACTTACCATGTAACATCTCAGTGTCAACATTAACAAATGGTAACAAAAGTAAAATAGCAAGTAAAACATTGAACTAATTACTTCATCACACTTTCATGTTTTATGGTATTGTGTGGAATATTTATGTTTATTACACAACCTAACGTCCAAATGGAAAAAAAGGAATGTGTTTCATGTATATTTCATATGTATTGTGATATTTAGGTTTATTTGTAATTTCTTGTTTTGTTTAATTTGTAATTGTTTATCATTGTATTTTTTTTGGTAATAGCGCTGAGAGACTTCGGTGGTAAGCGCTTCATAAGCACCGTTTTTATTATTTATTATTATTATCATCTATATGTCAAAATATTATCACATTCCAATGCTTGGCCCATGAATAACCATGCCCTATGTAGCACCCTATATGATCATCCTTTGTAATATCATCTCCATTCGCTCCATCATGTGTGTAAAGATTTATCTGGCTTTGTGTTCTGGCTAGAAACCCATTGTGCTGGAAGAAGCCTGACAAATACTGGCAAAGATGGAGTACACAGTTAGAATACAGGAAAGTGTCGGTGTAGAGTGTTCCTTCCCTCATCATATGTCATGAGTACCAGTACCATGTAAAACCATGTAAAACCCTGCATAATCACTCCTTACATCCTTACATCCTGTACTTACCATCTCTGTAGGTGAAGTGCCTGTAGCTCCATCTCCTGGTCGGACATCCATGTTAGAGAGTGTGAAGGAGAGAAGTAAAGAGTATACCGGTGGCAGCGATGGGATACATGGTGGTGGTGATGTGGGTGGATCACTCCTATCATCATCAGTCAATGTCATGAATACTATGTTAAACCATGTAAAACCCTCCATAATCACTCCTTACATCCTTACATCCTGTACTTACCATCTCTGTAGGTGAAGTCCCTGTGGCTCCATCTCCTGGACGGACATCCATGTTAGAAAGTGTGAAGGAGAGAAGTAAAGAGTATACCGGTGGCAGCGGTGGGATACATGACGTGGGTGGATCACTCCTATCATCATCAGTCAATGTCATGAATACTATGTTAAACCATGTAAAACCCTCCATAATCACTCCTTACATCCTGTACTTGCCATCTCTGTAGGTGAAGTCCCTGTGGCTCCATCTCCCGGTCGGACATCCATGTTAGAGAGTGTGAAGGAGAGAAGTAAAGAGTATACTGATGGCAGCGGTGGGATACATGGTGGTGGTGACGTGGGTGGATCACTCCTATCATCATCTGTCAATGTCATGAGTACTATGTAAACCATGTCAAACCATGCATAATCACTCCTTACATCCTGTACTTACCATCTCTTTAGGTGAAGTCCCTGTAGCTCCATCTCCCGGTCGGACATCCATGTTAGAGAGTGTGAAGGAGAGAAGTAAAAAGTATACCGGTGGCAGCGGTGGGATACATGGTGGTGGTGACGTGGGTGGATCACTCCTATCATCATCTGTCAATGTCATGAGTACTATGTTAAACCATGTAAAACCATGTAAGATCACTCCTTACATCCGGTACTTACCATCTCTGCAGGTGAAGTCCCTGTAGCTCCATCTCCCGGTCAGACATCCATGTTAGAGAGTATGAAGGAGAGAAGTAAAGAGTATACCGGTGGCAGTGGTGGGATACATGGTGGTGGTGATGTGGGTGGATCACTCCTATCATCATCTGTCAATGTCATGAGTATTATTTAAACCATGCATATCACTCCTTCCATCCTATACTTACCATCTCTGTAGGTGAAGTCCCTGTAGCTCCATCTCCCGGTCGGACATCCATGTTAGAGAGTGTAAAGGAGAGAAGTAACGAGTATCCTGGTGGTGGTGGTGATGTAGGTGGATCACTCCTATCATCATCTGTCAATGTCATGAGTACTAATACCATCACAAACACTCCACAGGGAGCAGGAGCAGCTGCGGCTGCAGGTATATACGAACATCTATTCATCTCATATTAACAATCATAGTTTCTATAGTACCATACTTTTCAGGCATTTGCTCAAGGGATATTTCATCAAAGTTATTATTTCAATTCAATTCAATTATTTCATTTTTCCAAATCATAATTTTTTTTCTAAACGTCAAATTCATTTACAAATACAATTCATATAGTAACATAATAGATAAGGAAACAAAAATAGGTTTGGGCTTGCGTTGTGATTGGGTATTGGGTTATGATAAGGGGTGGTAACAAATAGATGAATGCATCCATGAAACAAGTTGCTCCTGGTAGAATTACTTTACAAATCCTATTTTGCTGTCTTATTCTACATCATATTTTATTTATAAAACATATTTTAGATTTGAAAATGGGATACTTTGCCAATAATGAATTCATCATGTGACTTAATGAATTTTAACAAATTAGTTACTCAGATATCCCTGGTTGAATTGCATAACAACATTGTTTGGTTGTTTGCTACTAGGTGGAGGACCTGCATCTAATAGTGCTACCATGGGGATTCCATGTCATCTGCTCAACATCAGGGATATCAAACCAGTCCTTGAGTTTCTTATGTCATGCTACTCAGTACACATGGTAAGAACAATAACTTGATAAAAGTATGTACTAAAACGTATAAACACTTTCTAAAAATTAAAATAAGCAAATTAACAAAAAACGGCAGTAGTTCAGTGTCAATTCATGGCCCAGCGTACTGATGTTCAGGGTGAATCATTCTTTGCACAGATCTGGTATAATGAAATGTTGTGTCGGTAAATAAATAGTTATTATAAAGAATATGAACATTTTAATTGGTAATTTTTTAAGAACACATGTTAAGTAGATGTAATAGTTTGCATAGCCATGCATGTTCATGTACAGCTTTGGAGCATTTGTAATGGGAGACATGGATGACGGCATGCCAATTCTTAGGTTGTTTAAAGTACTTTTCAAGTAGTACCATATCACATAGTTATAATTGGAAATATGCATCTTGTGTCTAGTTGCTTATTATGCTCATTAGACCCCATTTAAACAATAGTTGATCCACATGGTTATTCGGTTGAGAATGCCTTTGAAATTAACGTATACCTGATGACATTTTTGTTTTTATTTAGAACGTAGATGACATGGAGGGTGGTTCTGACGAGATGGAGCTCATATCCATCGTCACTCGCAAGTTCAAGACTAATTTTACAAGACAAGAGCAGCAGAAAACTTTCCCAACCTACGACAAGTTAGAGGCAAGTATAAAAAAACACCATAGTTCTGTGAGTGTAGTAGTATCACTTGACAGTATGCTAGAAATGCAGTAACTTTGGAATGATCTAAGACAGAATGGATGTGCCGTTCCTTGTGGTGATACATTTCTTTGTGCTTACACAGAGTTATTTCAATGTTATGGCAAAGAGAGAAAAGTAGATAAATTATTAATAACAGCTGCTTTTAGTTTGTAGTTACTTACTGTTCCTTCTCTTAGAATGTTTTTATTGTGATCAAGAATCGCTGTTCATAATCACAAAGGGTAAAATGTTGTATTTACGTCAATGTTAAATGTTAAGTCACTGGTTTTATATCATTTTAGATGCCTCTGCCACCAAAGGTGGTGCTGGAGATGATATCATTAAAATAAATCCAATTCATTAGATTTGATTTTTGTTATATCCCTGCACAGACCGGTAATGAATCCTGGGGAGCAGACACGTCATCACATGCCTTACTCAAAGAAAGCAACTGGACACAGTTCATAAAACTCAAGTAAGACACTTTTCAACATTTTAGTGTACCACTAGACAGCTTGATTTTATTTGTGCAAAGTTAGGGCAATGTGATTTCATGTAAGTCTGCTCATTCGACCGCTATATTTATCAAGAACTGAAATGAGATGCAAACATTAAATATGTGATTGTTTCGAAATAGCAATCACTATCAATGAAGTAGAATTACATATTTTCAACATGACATAATGAATTTGATATCCCATTATGCAAGTCTCATTGTTTATACATTTTCAAGTTTGGTCAAACAGTGCATTCATGATCAAATATTCATCTTTATTATCCTTCTGAAGAACACCACTTTCTTAATATGCTTACCCGTATTCACATACAGACTTTCTAGAATTGTTTTCTGTGCCGGTAAATTACTATAAAACGTAACATTTATTTATACCAGACCAGAGAAGGATCCGAAGCAGGAGAAGATGATGATGAAATTAAGACAGAGGAACAGTATTGATGAGCTCCTCAGAGCACAGTCACGTTTCATCTCAGTTCAAGACTCGGTGGTAAGATAATTTTTCTTTGGTTAAACTTCATTTTGATTCAATCATTTATCAAATTATCTTTGAAGTTGTATACTTGAAAGGAAATTCATGAATTGGTTCAGTTGATACAGTAATTCAAATTCAAATATATTTAGTTCACATCTCTTAAGAATACAAATACAATGTATGCAGAAATCAGCAATTTAAGAACCACATTGTATAGAAAATAGACAAATGACACAAATGTGAAAAGATGCGTACACTGTAATGAAGTGGATGTGAGGTGGTACTAGCAAAGGCCATTGACCTGTCGAGGTCAGCAATTGAGTGAGCAATCTGCATTTGCATAAATATATCAGTACATCACTATCAAACTGCTATGTTGGCAAATGTCATTAACTACCTGTTTATCAAAAGTGGAAAATCGTTTACTTGACCATCTAATTAAAGCCAGTCAAACCTGGTACTATAGCCACCTTCGTTGAATGATTGCTTTGAAGGATTAAAGTCATCTATCGTTAAATTTTTGTAACGATTGGAGAATTTAGTTTCATCAACACCAATTCAAAAGAAGCACCCATTCCAAAGAAAATGGTAGGTTAATCCTCTATTGTTCTAAAAGGCCATTGCTGCTTGAACCACTGATACACATACATTTCTTTATTTTTCAATTTATTACAGAAAGTGATTGATGCCCTGCGAGCCCATGCTATATCAGTGAGAGAACCACCAAACTTCCAAGCAGCATCAGTAACATCCCACCGAACAGCTTACAACACCAACACCATTTGGAGGAAGATCTACTGTAACCCAGAACTTTTTGAAATGTAAAGATTCTCTCAGTTTAATACCTCTCAGAAAGTGAATAAGCTTTGATAAAAAAAAAAAAAAAAAAAATCACTTTTCTGCTGCTGTTCATCAGGACATTTAAATTATGTTGTCTTTTCTCTTGGATAAGACTTGAAGCCATAGGTCCTTTGGCTCTTGCTATTAAGCATCGTTGCTCTCAGATAAAAAATAATCATACTAAATACATAATTAAATCAAGACTGTATGAGCCAAGAGAACAGGAGACTTGCTTTTGAGACTGTCTGCAATGCTCTGGGTATGAAATTTAATATATCCTTCATAAGAATGTACCTACTAAATAGCGATTGTCCAATTGTTATTTCCATAATATATTGCTCGGGGTTCGGAAGTAGTAAATTAATTTGGTTTTCAATATTCTTTGTTTGTTTGTTGTCCATACCAGGATCGGTCAGGAAGACGAAATGGCTGTGACGGAGTTCGAAGAGAAAGACGTCAACACCATGACCTACGGTACGGGGTCGCGGGCCGGCAGCGCAACGTCCCGTAGACGGAAGAAGAAGGGTGAAGAGGATGAGTTTACATTTGCTGATGCCTTGCAGAAGCTTGGTCTTGAGGATGATAGTAGCAGTCAGCAGGATCCTACCATGGTTCAAGGAGGGTATCTCTCGTACCTCTATCTACGGCATCTCAGGATCAGAGATCTACAAAGGACGGTAAGCATCATTTATCATTCTGGGGCGGCCCGTCTGAGTCAACTATTTTTAATTGATAACAATTGATCACAACTTGATATCAATTGCAAGGATGTATTTTAAAGGGATAGAAGCTTGTAAATTTGCGATTGATTGAAGGACTGATCAATTATAAATCTTTATAAAACAGGGCCTTGATCTGATATAGGCCTTTAGATATCACTGAAAAATATCAACTCCAGCCCTAAAAGTACTTATAAAAATTATTGAAATTTACTCAAACTTTAGACTAAAGTCCTTCAGAGCCCCTTCCCCCAAAAGGTTCATGTCAGAATAATACCATCTGTTTTCCATCTCGAATATTCATACATGCAAAAGGTGTTGAAAAAATGCACTGTAACCTCTAAAGTATGAAATGGTATTGTTATTTTTGTTTACAGTGTCTCAGTGTGTTAAACTATTTCCGCTCTGTTGAGAGAACCCTCACCATCAATGACGAGGGCTTGTCACTAGAGGGAGACACTCAGAAGAGATTAAGGTGAGTTCTGATGATTAGATTTGTAATTATTGCCGGAGATGGTGCCCAGTGTCATTATGTTCTAGGTTTTCTGCACATCAGTTCTTGAATTCGTCGATGCTATATCTTAGACGTCCTTTGAGGTATAGATATTTTAAAGCTGTAACCAGTATTTCTGAAAAATAGAAACTGATTTGTAAATCATCAGAACACAGGTCAGAGGACACCTAGTTAATTTTGCATAAAATCTGAAGATCATTACCTTAATCCATTCTCATTTGAATTTTCCTTTTTGCATAATAATAGATCAGCGAACTCCATTTACTTCTAATGCAATGTGTACTAAAAGCTATTGTTTGATGTGTTGAAATGTTTTGGAGATTTATGCAAGCCTCTTCATTTGATGTGGAGGAAAGATGATTATTGATGTCTTACGCTTCAAATACTTTCTTTGTCTAAACAGTCATCAGAATCACAGACAAGGAACACCAGAGGCAGGCATGAGTGGAGGAGGAGGACTGGGTAACCATGGTTATCTGCATAACACACCAGCAGAATTCAAGTGAGTGTCATTTTCAAACTGCGCAGTGACTGTATAAATGAAGGAGATATATCCTCAAGCTTATCATTTGATTAAGATGGAATATGTATGGTAGAAGAGAGGAATTTCGTAGACAGGGGACGCTTCAAATTTGAAACCATACAGTGAGTGATTTAAAGTTGGGTGTTAGTGTTAGTGTTTAGAGCATTCAAGAGCTCTTAAATCGAGCGAAAAATTTGCTGATGAAATTAAGAGCCCGATATCAAAATCGATAGCTTAACACCAGCTGTGACGTCACCACATACTTGATTTCACGACGATGATTTAAAAATAGTACATCAAAATTAAAGATATCATGAAAAGTACAGAATAATTTTACACCTATTTCTCTGCTCTTATAAAATAACTCATTTTATACAAAAGAATATTTACCTGTTTCACATATTTTTATTTGATCGTCAGACAATAAATTGGCGTCGTTCGTGCATTGACTGTGTGCAGGTACAACACTAACACCGAACTGGAAATCATCATTTGCTTAATCCCTAGGGGCTAGTGTTAGTGAATAGGACATTTGTACGTAAAATATTAACACCAGCCACAAAGGTTGGTTCAGCAGACTACAATTTTGCAAAATCGATAACACTAGCTACCGGAAGTTGACGATATTCAGAGGTCAAAGCCTTAACACCAGCTGATTTCTATTTCGGTGTTTAGGCTGGTGTTAGTGTTTATTAAACACTAACACCAGCCTTAAACACCCAACTTGAAATCACTCAGTTTAAGATTCGTAAAGCCCCAAAGCTGCAACCAAGAGATAGATATACTAAAAATGTTAATTCTTAAAACCCACATCACCCCCCCAAAACCAACTGGGTATGTCTTTATTATTCACCTTCTAAAGAAAACAAAAGTTACAGCATATTTTCAAACAGACTGCTGGATCAAAACAGCACCTGTGATGGAAATGTTTGTTTGAAAATTAACAGGAGTTTGAATGTACTGCGGAAAATCTAAGAGCAAGATGTTTGTTGAATCATTCTTATGAGTGATTTTGCCTGGAGTCTTTTTAATCAACGAGGACTCAACCTTGTTCAATACTTGTTGCTCCTTCTATTCAGGTTGTCGGAATCTGAGTTCATGGAGTTTTCTGATATTGAGAATCACGATGATTTCTACACCATCGATGAAGGAAGGGTACATGTACAGGATCAGAGAGGTTACTATATCATCTATCACAAGGCCAAGGAAGACATAAAGTAAGAAGCTTTGTAGTAATTATTATTGTTAACCCATTGATTACTGAGTTCTCTAAATTCCATAGGCTTTACACAAGGACCACTCTATTCTAGTAGGTGCTGGGTTAAATGCCAAGTCATTATCTATCATTTTATTTTTTGTTTTTTGTTGTTGCTAACAAGTTTTTGTTGTACTGAGCGAGGCGGGAATCATAACTGGGTGAAATTTAGTAAATGTTACCTGATAAGAAGGAATTCCTTGAATGCTTCTAGTACCTCTGGGCAGCTAGGCTATAGCCAATGCAATGTTTGCAGTTTAGGTGTCTTGTGCAGCTCTTGAGATGGATATAATAACGTAGCTATTATTATTGTTCATGATGATTTATAGACAGGTGGTTTCTAGGGCTTTGTTTCAATGTCTTCTGCAGCTGTGCTACATTAGCTGAGCAATCATTCTTATTGAATCTTTATCCCTTGACAGGAACTTGGAGACTGACCTGCTGCTGATAGCAACCCATTTCATAGAGAAAGACCGTGAGAACCGCAGCAAGAAGACCAGGCCTGCCATGTCACAAAGCAGCTCCTCTAGACGACAGGTATTCAATATGCTCCTCGTCATTATTTTATATTTTCGTATAAGTATCGTTACATCTCATGCTCCTGATATGCATCGAGGGGTAATGCAAACGTTAAGTGATAAGGCTATTGACATGTATAACTGATAGTGATATGTCTGTGCACCATTACGTCTTGTATTCTCCCAATTATTGTGCAGTGTGTTCATTAATCTGCATTGTATTAAGCCCTCTTGTTCATATTGCAAATTTGTAACAAGCTGAAAAGTGTATGATTTAGGTTTGTCATGTCTTGAATGAGTTTTGTGCTGGCCAAGTTTCCTTTGCACAACTTGGTAAATCTAATTTTTTTAAATGTTTGTTCAGTATTTTACCTATATAGGCTGGTATGTAACTTGATAGCAGAACAGAATTTCAGTACATAAAAACAAAATCTGAGTTGATGCAACAGTACTTGAAATTGTAGGCAATGCCATATACACTTCTGAAAACTGATTGTTTTATGTACAAACCTTCCAATTAATGTTATATTCTTTCTATAAAGAAAGGGGCTGATTACCCCCAGTTAGTAATAATGTTATTATCAAGATGAAGTATCAGATACCTAATACCATGCTGTGATCTCTCTCTCTCATAGAGCCATGATGATAATGTGGATATCCCAGGCTATGGTCACTCTTTGGTTGACCGCCATGCTATCCTCCTTGACCTATGGACCAATGAAGCAGAGTTCCTAGAAAACAAGAGACAGGTACATGTCACCATTGCTGCCCCGTTAATACCATTAGTACAAATGGAGTATGAAAGTGCTTAAACATATTAGTTGTTACTACTTTTGTCTATCTTAACATGCCCTCATCATGATATAGCTGAGTAGTCAAGCTTGAAGTCTCTGGTTAACAATTCAGTGTGTAAAATGTACACATTCTAAGGAAAGCTTGATTGAAATTCACTGAAACCATGTACTTAACATAAAGTTGGAGCAAATAGCGTGATTTTCTTGTCTTTATTTGCTCATATACTCAACAATTATAAATAGATTCTGTATTATGTTGTATAGGCAGATATCATTTATTATATTCCACATACTAAGAATCTTGCTCTACGATTGGTCAAAATTAAATCACGTGATAACAGATAGTTCTCCCATAATTGATGGCAGAAGAAAAGTTTGTTACACTGTGTAGATAGTACTACTATCTTCAGTGAAAGTGCATTGCTCTGTGTAGATAGTAGTTTCTCACATTCTATTTTGGTTGCTACAAGAACTCAAGATTACACTCAGTTGTTCTACAATTAAAAGCATTCTCTCTTTATTCATTTTTGATATATTATTTATTTATATTCTATTTCTCTTTCCCATGTTCATAGCTTCTTGATGTCTATCTTGAAGCCTACCACAATGTATTTGACATGCATGAGAAGAGAGCCCTCGCCCAGGAGATGACGAACATTGTGCACAAGCGCCCTCGCTTTGATTTCAAGACTGATTACTTTGTGAAGACGTACAAGATGGAGTCAAGATGTCTCAAGCTTCACTGTGGAGTGGTCAAGTCGGTCTCTGACAAACAGGTAACAAAATCACAATTCATATCTTCCTTTCAAAAACAATATAAAATCTTACTACTAAATAGTTATTAATCATCACAGTTGATTTGTTGTATCTGAAACTCCTTTCATTGTTGTTTTCTTTTCCCCCCCTTTATATATATATTTTGTTCTATTTTCATTTTCTCTCATCTTATAGATTGTTGAAGAGTCTTTACTTTGCTTATTTTACTTAATTCATTCAAGTTCAAGTTCAAGTTTTATTTCAATAATTGTTATGTGCATGCTTATAACAGTTTGTATTTCTGTAATGGGCGATCCAACTTTACAGGTTCTCGCAACCTTCATGGAAAGCCTTGCATATAACCTTTATAAATATAGTTAAAATTTACTGTTACCTTGTATAATTTGATTTTTATATTGCGAAATAAATTGAATTTAATTTAATCGAATTGAGGTACCCTGGCATCCCATCAAGAGGTTTATTTGATTGGTAGAGTCGATTAGAACAAATTTCCTGATTACACAATCAAAATTATTTACCTTGTTAGACTTCAACTTACAAACAACAGCCGGCTTGCATCAGATGACTGGCAGTGAAGACTACTATATTATTTATTGGAAGAATATGTGCAGCCCAACAAGCATCATAGATACATTCATTTGGTCTCGTAACTGCTAAATCCTGCATATGAATCTAGAATAGACAGTAACCTAGGGTTATGCACATTACATGTCCTTCAACAGGAATTTGAGCATTCGGTCCCTTTGTTTAGTTTACTTCTTAGCATGTATTTTCTATTTTATTATTCTATGTGAACTAAAATTATTGAAGTTATGGAAAATAAAATCTGTTTTAAAATTTATGAAACTTACTAAGATTTGCACAGATTCCAAAATGAGAAAAGGAGAAGAGACTCCTTGAAATGCTTACATTTCAAAACTAAGAATTATTTTAGTCATACTTTAAACAAGATTGATTAAATTGTTTTTTTCTTTGTAGATTGAGAGTCAGCGTGAGTACATCAAGCGGATCACGAGGGAAGGAAACAAGTTTGGTCTTCCTCATTCCATCGTGCAGAAACAACCTATCTCGATCAACCTCAGCCGCCCCGCCCTCAAACACGTCTTCCTTCTGGAGTTCCACCCCTCCCTTGCTCTCGTCAGCCGTATCCCTCAGGCTGTGAGATATGCTTGCAATGTGAGTATAGGACGAGGCTAGAAACATCAAACCGGAATATAGATGTGTGGGACTGATCTATGTTGAGATTTATGCTGACAGTTGTTTTCATCAGAATCTAGTAGATCTGGAGGGTGTTTCACAAAGATTAAGATCAATTTTAACTTGGATTTAACTATGGCAGGCCGTTCATGCCAATGTTTTCTCTCACCATTTCCTGGCATTGGTTTCTCAAGGGACTTGCAAATTGTGGTCACAAATCTTCAGAATTTACCTTTTTTGAAGGAAAAAATATTATCTAAAGATCATAATTGAGAGACCAATGGTGAGAGCAACCAGTGGCATGAATGGCCTGCCATAGTTAAGTCCAACCTCAAAGTCGATCTTAGTCTTTGTGAAACACCCCCCAGAAAGATATATTTATAGGCATAGTGCAAAAAGTGTTTATCATAGTTGAAGCAAAATAATATAGAAGACCCTGTCATGTTAGAAAACTTTGGGATTCATGCACTAGTGAGTAGGACAATGCTAGAAATTTCTACTTTGTACCTGAATATACATTTTTAGGATTGATCTTTGTCGAGAATAATGCTCAAAACTGTTTTCATGAGAATCTAGTTGATCAGAAAGAAATTTTCATGGGTATCCTGTCACATTAGAAAGAGATGGGATTCTAGTATATGTAACGAACAAAAAGAAGGAAAAAGCATGCTGTGTGGCAGAATACATCACAGACTACAATAATGTAAAAAATGGAACATTTTATATTTGCACCTTGACATATTTATGATTTATTAGAATAGAAGACAGAAATGATCTTGTTACTTAGACCCTAGATATGAGGTTTTGTCCTGAGAAATGAAAGGAAGAAGTAAATTTTGAGTTACTTTATGACCAACAGGAGCTCTACCACTGTCATGAACCTGCAACTGAGTCTGAGGCCATCGCCATGGAGAAGAAACTATGGGAGACGGTACAGAAAGAATGGAACGAACAGAAACCTATGGGACATAGCTTCAATGCTCAAATACAGAAAGATGTAAGTATTGGGCAGTATCATGCACAAAATTTGAATGTGTTTCAGGGTGATGATGGTGGTGGTGGTGATGATGATGGTGATGATGAAGACGATTATGACGATTATGATAATGGTGATGATGATGAAGATGATGATGGTGTTGATGATGATGATGGTGTTGATGATGATGATGATGATGGTGTTGATGATGATGATGATGATGATGATGATGATAATGATGATGATGATGATGATGTTGGTGTTGATGATGATGATGATGATGATGATGGTGTTGATGATGATGATAATGATGATAGTGGTGGTGGTGGTGGTACCGGTATATATATGATTTATGAAACTTGTGTTTGCATGCAGGGATACAAACAATTTACAACATCTCAATGCATATATTACAAATAGTACAAATGCTTTGCTCCTATGAAGAGCATCAGAGTGAAAGTTCGATTGGCATTTATTTCTTCCTAATCAAAGTCATTCATTTCCCTCTATCTCTTGTTCTGATACAGCTGTTCTCTGACCTGTTCATTGAGGATCCTCTCCTGGTCTGTGAGCTAGCAGCGACGCGTATGGAGGCTCAGGAGGCTGCAGCAGGGAGGAGAACGGCCAAAGAGAAGCAGGCCGACAACCTCAAGATATGGCTTGATGTCATGGAGGTAAGAAGGGTTAATTAATACAGCACCGATGGCACTGGATAAGAGTGTCAACAGTGGTGGTGTTGTTGGTGGTAGTGGTGGCGATTGTTGTTGTGGTGGTAGCAGTGGTTGTGTTAGTGGTTGTTGTGGTGCTGGTGGCGATTGTTGTTGTTGTGGTGGTGGTAGTGGTGACTGGTGCTGGTGGCAATTGTTGTTGTTGTGGTGGTGGTGGTAGTGGTGACTGTGGTGGTGATGGTAGTGGTGATTGTGGTAATGTGGAGGTGGTGGCAGTAGTGGTAGAGGTGACTGGTGGTGGTGGTGGATGATAGTGGTGGTGGTGGTGATAGTTGATGATGATGATGGGGTGGTGGTGGTGGTGGTGGTGGTGATAGCTGATGGTGTTGGTGGTGGTTGTGAAATTTTATGTTTTCAAATTAGAAAGTATAATTGAATCACAGAAAACATTGAACACCATGTAGAATACTTAACCTTGAAAAGATTTCTAGTTATAATGACTGTTCAAAGTGTGATGCAAAGTAGGTTGTTTTATGAAGTTCATGATTTTACCACAGATATATTGATATTTAGAATGCCACAGGAATCCAGAGCTCATGATTTGTGTTTATGAGTAAAAAATTGGTAGTTATAACTTTTATGTGTTTGTTTTTGCAGGTTTAATATCTGATATCTTTATCATTTTGTTTTTCTGAATACAGATGTTAAATTTGAGACACAGACTCATTGAGACCTCTTGGGAGACTGAAGTTCTTGCTCAGGTATGCCACTCTCTTATTGTCCTCATTCCATTCGTTGAACAGTTTTTCTTTTTCAGAGAGTAACTATAGAAATAATAAAGAACTGAATTTTTTTTTCAGTAAAAATTAGTAAATGGACGCAATATATCTCATCTTAATTTCTCTTGTCCGTTTATCTATAGAACTTTCAGTTAATATAGCTTTTAACTATAAATTGATGTTTTGGTGCCTTTAAGTAGAGGTTAATCATTGTCTGATGATGAATGCCAGATTAGTTACAATTACAATTACCACAACATCAATTTTGCATGGGTATGAAATCTAATGTTCAATATATCCCTTAAGCACAGGCACCAGTGATGATTATTTATAGTATTTGTTTTTGTAATGCAAAAATTAGAGAGAGAGTTGTGAGTGAGGCGGTTTGTTGTAGATATCCTATCATTTTGCATACAGGGAATACAATGCATTAGCACTAGCTATCAATGCTTGTTTACTAAATATACAATTTTATTGCCTATTTTCTCTATGCTATTCTTTCTGCAGATGTACAGGGAGCAAGCAGTAGAGATGGGTTTTGATGAATTCCACATGTTCATGCGATGTGTCCAATTTGAGTTTGCTACTCACAAAGAGGACGCTGACCAGCCTCCGCCTCTCTTCATGACGGCCCTGCAGGAGGATGACTCCAATCTTGACCGCTACACTCCAGCCAAGCTCTTCTTGGCTATCCAGGAACTGGACGAGAAGCATGTTGGCATGTTTAGCTTCCGTACCAAGGAGGGCTGTCTGAAGGTATGTCTCGTGTAGTCTTGGACTGCATCACGGTCAGAAATCCACTGTACATTATTGCTAAATTAACCCATCGTCTACTGGAACAGAATGGTCCCTGTTTTATGCCCATGGGAAATAGAGAATTCAGTAGTCAACTGGTTAATATTATATTCTTCTTTGATATGTCAACGAAATTTCCATGAGAGGTTTTACAAAGCAAGTAAAAAAAGGAAGAGTTGATGAAATTTAGAAGAATGTTAAAGTAGGGAAGGAGAGGAAGGGGGGGGGGGGGGAGATAGCAATAGAGGAAATAGAGATAGAGGAATAAGATTTAGAATAAACACTTAAAACAAGTTCATTGACAGGAGAAAATAACTATAATTGTGACTGTCAAATGTATCACATAAAAAAAGAGAACTAGATAATGAAAGATACACAGATACAGATACAGAGAAGGGGAAGGGAAAAAGAGACAGAGAGACAGAGAAGGAGGGAGGGTAGGGCGTTATATCGGAGGAGGAGGATGAAAAACTAGCTTGTCTTGAGGCTTGTAGCATCCATTGCCAAATGATTTATTTCTAACTATTCTGTATAATATAGTAGAAAGTATTAAAGCAGTCATATTTGAAATGGTATTTGAATACCTGAACCTTGTGATAAAATAAAATCAATCATTCTTTCTCTTTCAGATCATGAAGAGGAACGGACAGCAGAACATACGTGCTATTCTCATGACCCAGGTTGTTCATAAGAATGCATTACTCGCTGCTATTCAGCAGGGTAGTGTGTGTTCATACTTCAAAGAAGCTTTAGACAGTACGCCTGCAAGACAGAAGTAAGTTTCATCCCTTCTACTGAGTCACTCCTCTGTTCTTACTCAACGTCTACTATTTATCAGAATCGACCAGGGTTCGGTCTTCTAAAAAAAATTGTGATTGTACTAGACTATAACATAGCTTCAGATTGATATTGGTCACAAGTCTGTACATCAGAGATAGGCTATTGTCTTTGACCCTGAAGGAGAGAAATTCTCAAATTAAGAACTGATTCTGCTTCATGCACACACACCACTTTTCAGTTTAAACCATATGTATGAAAGATAGATGCACACTAGATAAGACTCATGCCCGAAGAGAGATGGAAATGATTTTAACCAATGATCGATGAACAGGCATTGCCCGACAAGCATCGATGGACCAAAGTAAAGTAAAGTATTGTATGTTTGTGATCAATTGGAAGACTCCCGATTGATTCAGAACTGTTGCAGCTCTTTATAAAAAACGGGATATGTCTAGTAATATGTACCGGTATTCTTTTCACAAAACCTTCTAGTGAAGAATTATGTGATTCATCTACTATGTATGATAGCATATTCGAGGATGAAATCCACCATTTGGGAACTGAATCATTTGCCTGCCATTTTGTTCAGTGTATTGTGTTTCTAAACACCGTATATGTCGTGAAAGTCAATAAGGCCTAAAAAAAAAAATGTTGTATTGTAAGAGCAATCCATTGTATGTTTCAAAAAGCCAAAGAAAGCAGCAATAATGTCGAAATCATATCAATTTTTTTTTTTTTTAAAAACCAGGCCCAGTAATGCTCCAGTAGAGACGAGTCAGTCTTCCCGGTCTCTGGGAAGGAAATCTAGTGCAGTAGGAATCTCTACAGCGTCTGTGGTGTTTGCTGCTAAGCTCAAATCAGGCATGGAAAAACACAAGCGATCACCGGAAGCATTTGTCTCTTTGCAGCTGGAAAAGGTATTGAAATTTATCTAGTTGCTGTCTTTTTATCTCACATGTTTCATTCTGTTTGCCATGTATTATTTGTACTGTTGTGCTTCATGTTTTCACTCTGTTTCTGTTTCCTTTTCTCCTTCTCTGTTTACTTTTATTCCCTTGTAAAGATTATGAACGGGTGAATTGGTTTAGTCTTATATGTGACAAATTCATCGGTTCATAAAACTGCTGACGATGTGTACAATATTTGATATTATCTGTCTCATCTGTACAAGTCATATGAATACAATTAATTGTTACTGTTTCTTGTCTTTTTATTCCTGTATCTGACAATTTATTTGTAACTTTACGATTTAGTGAATACATCCCTGTTGTGTAGCTATAGCTTCTACCTTCACTCGCTTGACGTCTCTCCCTTCTCCCAATCTTTTTGACTGAAAAGAATGATTTTTTTCCTTCAGGTGAATGAAGAGACTTTAGACTTTTACTGGCATGTTTAATACCTAGTAAGATGAAAGGTTATTACTCTTTTCTTCTTTGTTTACAGACTCCTTCTCGAGATGTCATGTTGAATAATTTTCTTCAAGTAAAATCCAGTCGAGGAACCATCATGAAGAACCCTGAAGAGGTTGAGAAACTCAAGAGGTAAATACTCTCTTATTTTAAAGTTGCTCATGCATGGGTATATAGAGGGCAGCACACGGACGTACGCACAGGAGCGTAATACCTGTCGGCTCGGTGTTAAGTAGTGATCACCAAGTTACCTACTTCACGAACGTCTATATACCCACGCATGAACATCTTTAACACAAAAAGCAAATAAAATATACAATTTTAGGCACACCAGAGCCCTAGCTGTTACAATAACTGTTATAAGCTACTGAAATTGTGGCATATTTGATTGACTGAGAGCAAATTTGTCACAGAAATTTTAGCATTTTACTGATAACAAGTTTTATGAAACGGCCCAGGTCGGTGTGTAGAATGCAGCAAGGGAAAAATTATTTTCACTCTGTTGTAATGAATGAGTGTTTTGTTGCCGGTATTGAATAATAACTCTGTGTTTGCTCTTGCAACAGGAAGCAGGCATCAGTGAGCCGTTTTATATACAGATAGCCTCTTGACTTTGTGTTTGTAACTTCTTGAGATAAAGGAGATTATATGACATTATACCACATTCTGCTCATTTTTCTTTGTGCAGTGATAATCAAAATATCCAAATTAAGGCCTGATGATATTCAGAACACCTTTTTGCAGATAGATGAATTGAAATGAAACAAACACTCTATAATAGACCAGTTTAGGGTTAGCACATCTCTGCAATGACCCCGAATATCCACAGATCTTCAAAACATGAAGAGGTCCCATTTTGTACATTTTGAAAGGTGCTTCATAAATAGCCTTTGTTTCCCCTTTTCAAAGAATACTTCCACCTGTGTATCATGAAGTGCACTGCTTGTGCATGAATGAATAATGATTACATAACTTTCATGAGCACGTATCCAGTATTTCGTCTCCGGGTATTTCACAATTTGTTTTGCAATGACCTTTATCTGACCTCAGACTGCAACCGTGAACTGGCTTATTCATTGTTATGCCTCCGCCACCGAAGGTGGTGCCGGAGGCATCATGTTTTCGGGTTGTCCGTCCGTACGTCCGTCCGTCCGTACGTCCGTCCCGTTTGACCGTTATCACAATATCTCAAGAACCATTTAAGATTTAAACTTAAGACTCGGGAATAGTATTTATCACCATAGGAAGACGATCTGATTAGATTTTGGAGTACGTAGGTCAAAGGTCACAGGTCACAGAGGTCAACTTATGAAATTCCTTGTATTGAGTTTGTTAGCGCGATATCTCAAGAACCATTTGAGATTTAAACTTCAAACTTAAGGATAGTATGTATCACCATAGGAAGACGATCTGATTAGATTTTGGAGTACGTAGGTCAAAGGTCACAGGTCACAGAGGTCAACTTATGAAATTCCTTGTATTGAGTTTGTATAGCGCGATATCTCAAGAACCATTTGAGATTTAAATTTCAAACTTAAGGATAGTATGTATCACCATAGGAAGACGATCTGATTAGATTTTGGAGCACGTATGTCAAAGGTCAAGGGTCACAGAGGTCAACTTATGAAATTCCATACATTGAGATTGTTATCATGATATCTCAAGAACCACTGGAGATTTAAACTTCAAACTTAGTGATAGTGTGTATCACTATAGGAAAACAATCTGATTAGATTTTGGAGCACGTATGTCAAAGGTCAAGGGTCACAGAGGTCAACTTATGAAATTCCATACATTGAGATTGTTATCATGATATCTCAAGAACCACTGGAGATTTAAACTTCAAACTTAGTGATAGTGTGTATCACTATAGGAAAACAATCTGATTAGATTTTGGAGCACGTAGGTCAAAGGTCAAGGGTCACAGAGGTCAACTTATGAAATTCCATACATTGAGATTGTTATCATGATATCTCAAGAACCACTGGAGATGTAAAAACTTCAAACTTAATGATAGTGTGTATCACTATAGGAAGACAATCTGATTAGATTTTGGAGCACGTAGGTCAAAGGTCAAGGGTCACAGAGGTCAACTTATGAAATTCCATACATTGAGATCGTTATCGCGATATCTCAAGAACCACTGGAGAATTTTCACTTCAAACTTAATGATAGTATGTATCACCATATCATAATATCTCAAGAACCACTGGAGATTTAAACTTCAAACTTAATGATAGTGTGTATCACCATAGGAAGACAATCTGATTAGATTTTGGGGTCACGAGGTCAAAGGTCACAGCGCACATTGTGTATGCAAAAACAGCTCGTGATCGCCTTATCTCAAGAACCGATTGATGGATTCCTGCCAAACTTAGGTCATGTATGTTACTTGCAGAGCTGATGAACTGATTAGATTTTGGGGTCATGAGGTAAAGGTCAAGGTCATGCGGCTCATTATGTATGCAAAAATAGCTTGTGATCGTATTATCATTAGAACAGATTGATGGATTCCTGCCAAACTTAGATCATTTATGTATCTTGCAGAGCCAATGAATGGTTCATAAGATCAAAGGTCATGGGCTCATTATGTATGCAAAAATAGCTTGTGGACGCATTCTCATTAGAACTGACAGATGGATTACTATTTAACTCAGGAAATCTTGCAGAGCCAATGAACTGAGTAGATTTTAGGGTCATGAGGTCAAAGATCAAAGGGTCATATATGTATATGAGAAATTGCTTGTAATCACGATATTCTGAGAACATGTTAATGGATTACAATTGAACTTGAATTTGAAAAATTTCTTCCGTTTCGGTTTGTAAAATTGCTCTATGACGGAGGCATCATTTTCGACTGCGCGCAGTCGAATTCCATCTAGTTTTATACCTTATTCTTTTTTCTCCCAGGGAGCTGATAATGAAGTTCTGTCACCGTTTCATGCGCCGTGTGTCCCAGTATTCCTTAAGAGAAATGACAGATTAATTGAAAAACAAACGCTCTATAATTCATTGCTTTATACCTTATTCTTGTCTTTTTTCCCTATTCCTAGAGAGCTGATAATGAAGTTCTGTCACCGTTTCATGCGCCGTGTATCCCAGTATTCCTTAAGAGGTCAGATCATCTCCTACATCAACAGCATGATGAATCTCTTGGATGAATTCAAGAATGTCAGGATGACTCACTTTGTCTGCGGTGTGCAAAACGAGAAGAAGACTCCCGACGACGATGTGAATGGATTGGAAACAAACCCAAGGTGAGAAGCACTATCTGTTCTCAATCTTAGGCCTAAAAAAAAAAGATGTTGTATTGCCCTTTGCGACCGACCCAAAAAACTTAGAAAGTTTTTTTTTTTACTGTTTTTTAGAGAGAAAAAAAATTAAAGTATTCAAAATATCCGCCCAGAGAGGGAGAAGAAAAAAAAATAAAAAAAATAAAAGATTTCCGACCAACCGACCCATGTTTTGGAACCTAAAGGGCAATACAACATCTTTTTTTAAATGGCCTTATTGCAGGGTCTTGGAACCATATAGACTGTAGACTACATTTACGTAGCCTAAAAGCTCTTTAGAATAGCTGTATTCTGACACTACCATGCTTTCACTGTCAGTCTGATAGGCTTATTTCTAATACATAATGAACACAATGAATTAATTGTAAGAATAGTTTTATAAATTTTGTTTACAACTTTACAAGCAATAACTTGTATGGCAGCTGTTCCTGACATTGACACAAGCATGACCTGTAGAGGTGTTGTGGTCTAGTGGATAAGTCACCCAACCTAAAATCACAAGGTACAGGGTTCAAATCCTATCCTGGCACTAACGTCCTTTGGCAAGACATTAATCAAAATTTGCAACTCTCCACTGAGGTGTTAAATAAGTACCTGGTAGGATGTAGCTTGTTCAGCATTGTGAGCATCTGTTAAAAGGTGCCTGGCTGGAATGCTCCCCAGGAAGTGGAGAATGTGAATACATTGTGTGCGGGCAAGTCTGAATCCGATGACCGGGGTAATAACATATCTGTAAAGCGCTTAGAGACATTGTCTATGTATTAAGCGCTATATAAATGCGGAATATTATTATTATGCTCATTCTGGCTTAATTTTAAATCAAAATTAAATTTGTTTTATTATAACCGTAGAATCTGTGCTCGTAGACATTAGTTTAAAGACCATTGTGATTTTCTTTCATCACTGCAATGGAAAAATAACACTAAATTTAATTCTGTCCGTGTATGATTAACACCATTGCAACCACTTCAATCAAATGTTAGTTTTATTTAGGGGAACCTATAATCTACAAGCTGAGCTTTTTAATAGGTTCCACACATTTCACCCTGTATAACCTCCTATTCAATACAATTAATTTCAACGTCTTTTATACAAAGAATTGATTACAAAATGTGATACTTTTAGTATATTTCATATTATGTTCTAATTTTGTCAATTATGTGAATTCTTTTTTGTGAAATGTGAAAAAAAATAAACTTTGTAAACTTGAACTTGAAACTTGAACAGGGAACTGAAGAAACGCCCCCGACGTCTGCTATCCCCCGACGGTAGCACGCTCCTCAACATGTGGTTTCTACCCCATCACACCGAGTCCCTGGTCATGTTCAAGAACCTGGACGAGGACACCTGTGTGAGGGCGCTCTCCGTCTCGTTGCGGATCATATCTGCACTCCATGACATCCTGCAGTACCTGTGTGCTCACTCCAAGCTTGGTAGCTCACATGCAAGGTAGACTTCTTATTGAACTTTTTTTTAATGCACCCATCGTTATATTGGCTTGTATGGGTGATTTAGGCTATTGCCTACCCCCTACAAATTCCTATATCACATAGTCATTAAAAACACAGATACTGGATAGTCACAGTACATTGACCTGGTGTTCATGTTCAATTCAATTCAATTCAATTCAATTCCATTTAATTCAATTCAAGGTTTATTAACTCTTATCGTGCCAAGAACACTGTTCTGTGCATGCGCTGGCGTGCCACGCACACATAATTGGCATGACGCAAACATCCCCTTAGAAAGAAGGGACATCACATTTATACAGGGTCTCTGAAGGGATTACTTGCCTATCCCCTTAATCCTATTATAGCCCCTATTCAGGATCTGACAGCTATATTCATGAGCCAAGGGCCAGGGAAGACCAGCTTGAGTGATCTTCACAGTTTAGTGCACATGTATTGTTCTGTGTTTAGTGCACCATAAATGGTAATCTCCTGGAGTTCCAGATAATCCATCTATAGACAGGAACGGCATTTGTGTAGACCAGTTGATACTGTCAGAGCAATTATTTTATCATTTAGTTATTTCTTTATTCATTGACTCATGAATGAATGCTGGTAAAATGAATTGTGAGTGAACTTGGACCCAGCAAATGCACTTAATTACTATACCCTCTCTATTCTCTCTTCCTCCTCTAATACGTTTCTTCTACTCTCTCTAAGTCTGGTGTGGTCTCATACCCTCTATGATTCGTTTTGAGTGGTTTCTTTCTTTCTCTGTTTCCCATTTCATTTCCTTTTCTTAAAAATTGCAATTGGTATTTTACTACCTTTTTAGATGGATAGATAAATGGTTCATTAATAACGAAAAAAAACCATTGAGTCCGGCATAGCCGAATTGTGATGAGTTTACAAGTATTCCTTTCAAAAAAGAAAAAATTGTACAAACATTAAAATATATTGGGAACTGTAAATTCAAAAGCAAATTGCATATTTTAAAATTTCAAGCAGTATATTGATATTCTTGTTGTTATTATATTTTGTTCTCGTTTATTTTCTTCTTTTTTTGTTGGGGGGGGGGGGGTATCTCCCTGTCTTTTTGTCTTTTCGGGAGAAATAAAAAGTTGGACGTAGTCTGTACTATTTTGGTACTACGACAACCACCATACACCCCGTAAAATTACCCCCCTCCGGGAGGTATACATAATTATATTTAACTCATGGGTATAAGACTATTATTGTGTGCGACATGAATCTTTTAATTTAAAGTTGACTTGTTGTCCTCTATTATGAACACATCCATTTCCAGGGTTCGTACACTTACACATTTTTTAAATTCCATGACTTTCCATGACTTTCCAGAGCAGGATAATGTAAATTTCCATGACCATTTTCAATGATGTACATGTCTTAATTTAACGCGTACAACTATACATCATCGCAATACTAGGAAGCAAATCACAAAACTATAAGGCGCACCCCTATTTCGAAGATTCCCCTTCCCCTCCCCCCCCCCCCCCCCCAAAAAAAAAAAAAAAAAAAATCTGTCACCTTTAGTTTAAAAACATTGTTTTTTTTTTTTTTTTTTAATATTCATATTAAAAAACAACATTGTTACTAGACATAGGTCGAACTTAGTTCACAAGCACTTCAACTGTGCCTCGTATAATGAAAGTGAAAGTATTTTTCGAACACTGAAATAAGACGCGATCTGATATCTGGTTAACAAAAAGCCACCAAAAAAAAGGCAACATTGGTCTTTTTGTTAACATCAGAGTCGGCTCTTATTTCAGTGTAAGTGTTCGAAAATAATTTCATTTTATTACAAGGCACAGTTGAAGTGCTCTTGAACTAAGTTAGACCCAGTAACAATATTGTTTTTAAAACTAAAGATGACAGAATTTTTTTCCTCTGAGTCCAAACAGAAATGTGGATAGGCTAGTTTTCGCGTGGTGATTCGTTATCCCCTGTGTAAGTGAGCTGCATCATACAGGTGAGTGAGCTGAAGACACGGGAGAGCTTCAGCCGGCAAAGTGCCTTAATTGTGACTGGGCATAATTTATCGAGACTGAGAAAAAAACTGGGAAAAAAAGCTCTCTTCCTTTCAAATTAGGAACGTAATTTAACTTCAAATAGTAGATCCTATTGTTTATTTGCATTATGTAATTCATGTTGAGACACAGAGATTTTTGAAAACCACTAAAAAGTAGCATTTGAGGACTCAAAAATCCTGTACCTGACTAAGGCGCACCCCCGACTTTCGATATTTTGATGACGGAAAAAAGTGTACCTTCATTGCGGACGTTGGGGAAAGCAGCAACCACGAGGCTAGGCTAGCTAACTACTGGCTGTATGCTCCCGCTCGCACAATGGACGCCAAATGTGGAATCAAATGCGATTCAGGGTTGCGATATTCGAGTAAAGGGCAACACGATTTTTAAAGGGGTTCTTAAGAAAACACGAGTGGCTCATGATGCATAGTTATTTACATTTAAATTATTGTTTTATGATTATTCTGTGGTAAAACCCCGGGATAAAACACCTTCATTCAAACTTTTAATCAAAATCAAAGCACAAGCTCGATCAAAAAGTAATCGTACAGCGTGCATGCATCATTCGTGTATGTACACACACCGGCACCACGCACCGCACCTGTCACTGCAAGTCACGTACGCACGCAAACATCGAGCATACATGTAGGTCCTAAAGATATTGCGTGAAATTTTAATTTATTACGGAAAAGGTCCTGTGAACCACAGATTTTACAAAATGTTTTTTTCTTTGTTCACAAGACAAATTAAATGCCATTTTAACAAACATCTTGAAAAAAAAAGATTTTCCCTGACTTTCCAGAAGAAATGGATGAATTCCCTGACTTTCCCTGACTTTTTGCTTCTGGAAAAAACATTTTTAATTTCCCTGACTTTCCAGAAATTCCCTGACCCGTACGAACCCTGATTTCTATGGAAGAATATTTTATTAGAATGTATGGTTATATGTGTTTGAAGACTAATATTGATTTCTGTCGAACGCAGGAAACCTACATTTTGTATTCTTTTAGAAAATAAAATAGAAATAGATTGCGGGAGAGAGAGAGAAGGGAAGTCAATTAAATATCGCTGATCTTACAGGATTTTATGACAAAAAGGAAGCCTACTCAATGACAGACAAGATTGAAGAAAATAAATGCCAGTATCGTCCGCGCTTGAGAAAATAAAATAGAAATAGATCGCGGGAAAGAGAGAAGCGAAAACAAATAAATATCGCTCCTGTTACAGGCTTTTACGACAAGAAGTAAGCCGACGAAACGAAAGAAATGAATATTCTCTGTGCTACCACATGATTAGAAGCAATTGAAGTCCCCCTCCCCCTTGTCGAGTGAACACTAAAATAACTCTCGACCCTTTTTTTCTTCTCTGTCACTCTCTCTGTCTCCATCCCCCTATCCCCCCCCCCCCCCCCCTCTCTCTCTCTCTCACACGGGCAAGTCGGGTTTTACTACTTTATTGGCATCACTTTTGGAGAAGGGATGTAGAGATATTTTGTACCTGGCAGGCCACTGTTCGCAGGCGAGCTAGGGCTTAACTCTCCACCCTTCTCTCTCTCTCCCTCTCTCACGGCCAAGTCGGGTTTTGCTAATTTATTGGCATCACTTTTGGAGAAGGGATGTACAGATTTGTACCTGGCAGGCCACTGTTCGCAGGCGAGGGGCTTAACTCTCCACCCTTCTCTCTCTCTCCCTCTCTCACGGCCAAGTCGGGTTTTGCTAATCCATTGGCATCACTTTTGGAGAAGGGATGTACAGATTTGTACCTGGCAGGCCACTGTTCGCAGGCGAGGGGCTTAACTCTCCACCCTTCTCCCTCTCTCTCTCTCTCACGGCCAAGTCGGGTTTTGCTAATTTATTGGCATCACTTTTGGAGAAGGGATGTACAGATTTGTACCTGGCAGGCCACTGTTCGCAGGCGAGGGGCTTAACTCTCCATCCTTCTCTCTCTCTCCCTCTTCCACGGCCAAGTCGGGTTTTGCTAATAATTATTTGACATCACTTTTGGAGTAAGAGCTGTTTCGTACGTGTCCAATGTTATATTTCTTCCTTCAAGCTTAGCGAAATGATTTCTAGATTTTTGTCATTAGTTCACTTTCTGGTAAAAGGTTCCTAAAACGACTCAAAATAATGTAGAGAGGGTTTACGTTATAAACTAATAACTCGGGTACCAACACATCATATTTTATTTCTCTTCTATTTTCTCAAGCGCCTAGTGATATTGTCATTCATTTTCTTTAATAATTTCGTTCGTTCCGTTGACTAACTTTTTGTCATAAAAGCCTGTAACATCAGCGATATTTAATTGATCTTACAGGCTTTATGACAAAAAGTAAGCCGACGAAACGAAAGAAATGAATATTCTCTGTGCTACCACATGATTAGAAGCAATTGAAGTCCCCCTCCCCCTTGTCGAGTGAACACTATTAACTCTCGACCCTTTTTTTCTTCTCTATCACTCTCTCTGTCTCCACCCCCCTATCCCCCCTCTCTCTCTCTCTCTCACGGCCAAGTCGGGTTTTGCTAATTTATTGGCATCACTTTTGGAGAAGGGATGTACAGATTTGTACCTGGCAGGCCACTGTTCGCAGGCGAGGGGCTCAACTCTCCACCCTTCTCTCTCTCTCCCTCTCTCACGGCCAAGTCGGGTTTTGCTAATTTATTGGCATCACTTTTGGAGAAGGGATGTACAGATTTGTACCTGGCAGGCCACTGTTCGCAGGCGAGGGGCTTAACTCTCCACCCTTCTCTCTCTCTCCCTCTCTCACGGCCAAGTCGGGTTTTGCTAATCCATTGGCATCACTTTTGGAGAAGGGATGTACAGATTTGTACCTGGCAGGCCACTGTTCGCAGGCGAGGGGCTTAACTCTCCACCCTTCTCTCTCTCTCTCTCTCACGGCCAAGTCGGGTTTTTCTAATTTATTGGCATCACTTTTGGAGAAGGGATGTACAGATTTGTACCTGGCAGGCCACTGTTCGCAGGCGAGGGGCTTAACTCTCCACCCTTCTCTCTCTCTCCCTCTCCCACGGCTAAGTCGGGTTTTACTAATTATTTGACATCACTTTTGGAGTAAGAGCTGTTTCGTACGTGTCCAATGTTATATTTCTTCCTTCAAGCTTAGCGAAATGATTTCTAGATTTTTGTCATTAGTTCACTTTCTGGTAAAAGGTTCCTAAAACGACTCAAAATAATGTAGAGAGGGTTTACGTTATAAACTAATAACTCGGGTACCAACACATCATATTTTATTTCTCTTCTATTTTCTCAAGCGCCTAGTGATATTGTCATTCATTTTCTTTAATAATTTCGTTCGTTCCGTTGACTAACTTTTTTTATTAAGAAAAAGAAAAAGAAAATAGTTACTGAAGTACTGAGCAGTTTCACAGTACCCACACGCAATACCCACTTCTCCGCGGTCCGCCGCCGACCTCCGAACACTGGAGGTAGGGGAAGTACAACACTTTAAAGTACAAGTTCTAGTACACACACACATGCAGTTAATCTGGCACACTCGACCCTATTGTGATTGAAGGCATTGCAGTCAAGGTGATTACGTAATAGGTAAATGTCCCTTGCTAGTTAAGAGGATTAGAGATAATTGGATTTACTTGGAGAAGAGGTAAAGGAAGGACTTAATCCTCAGATTCACCCTGTAAAAGTGATGTCCTGAAACCCGAGTTTGCAGGGATTTAGTAGGGTAAAGGGCAGACGGGCCGTTTGCGTCATGGGGTTTCTGTTGACTTGCCATGGACACATAAACTCTCATCCGCTCGCGTGCCACGGACACATTTTCGTGCATAAGTACACAAGCTAATTGTTTATGCCTATTGTGCGATGCGCATTGCGTGCACGCATGAATGCTTACTGTATTTGTGGAGGGGGTTTATTGTTGTTTTGACTTTGCGTGCTTCACGTATACCGTTACATTGGATTTTCCTGAGAAAATTGCGATATTTTATCATCAAATTTGTCAGTTTTGATCATGGCCCCTCAGATTGTGTGCGGGAAATGAGACAACGGATTGGTTTGACAACTCACTGATAGTGCTTATTTACTTTACCAAAATTACAGATTCATGAAATGATATTGGTATCAACAGAAAGAGGGTTAAATTTCCTACAACTTTAACGTACAATTCTTTTTTATACAATATACAGATGAGATGTTATAGTGGATCAAACATAGTAACAATTTAAACTACACGCACTTGAACCAACCCTAAATTAACTTAGCACACAGGAGATTAGTAGCGGGCACAATAGGGATTAGCACTGTGGCACTGGGTGAATTGCATAGGGGCAGCTTAAGAGTTAAAAACATGTGTCACAGCCCAATGGCTGAATTGGTCATTGTGTACAATTAAAAGGTGTTGCTTTAGTTTGTTGTTTAAACAAGGTATGGACAGGTGAAAATTGTAACATAAATAGACCAGTGAATTAAATCTAATCTTGTTATGGTATGGGAATTGTATGTAGAAATAACATGGCTATAATTCATTCTGGATTGTTTATCCTGCAGTAGATTGATTGTTTGAACCATTAAAATAAAAATAAACTCACAAATACTTCCTGGAAATCATCTTCAATAAAAACCACAACTCTCATTTGCACATAGTGACCTGTGTTAAGCACATTGTGTCGGGCCTACTTACCTTGATTTCGTTATCTTTTTATGCTCATTACTCGGCCCTGATACATTTTCTACCAAAATCGTTTGGCAGATGTCATTTATTTGTAATCTTGAACATTCAGTGTAAGTTTTGTTGGATTCTGTGAGAATTTATTTTCTATTTTTACCAGAACTCAAGCTTATCTTTAAGACCAATCATTTTAATTTCCTCTTTCTGTCAGTTAAAGGTACTATGTCCCATTTGCAGGCCAAAAAATGAAAAAGTTAAATTCCAACTGCATTTGAAAGATAATACTAATTTAGAACTTCCCTAAAAAAGGTGGGGCTTGAAAATGTCTTCAAGTGGGAAAATAATGACTATTAGTTGTCAAATCGACTTTAGGGCTATAGAGCCCAAAAGTAATAGTCTTGATTTTCAGACAATTGTACCGAATGGTCATACGTTTTATGCTGCGCAAAGATTCAATCAGTTTAATCTTGGCCATCACAAGAAGTGGGTTATTGATGTAGACAATTGCTCATGTACCCTTTACAACTCTTTTCATGTATGTTATTACCAAAGAAGAAAAAAGCCAGTCAGTCACTCAATAGTGTCTGACAGTGAAGTCTAGCAAGTAAACAGATTTCCTTGCATAATTTGAATATGAGGACACTGCTAACGTTTAAATTTCACAGATAGGACATACATGACATATTCATAATTCCTGCAAAGTTCTACAGCATTTGAGGTTGGCTGCAAAAGGGACATAGTACCTTTAAGATGACCACTACTATTTAAAAAAATCAAAAATATTGTCTTTCATGTTGGAAGAGGTTTGAAATGTAATCTGCATTTTAGATCACTGTTATGTCAAGTAAATTATTAAAATGGTACATTTCATAAAAAGGGAAAGTCATTGCCTCTCTTTCTTCCTAAGGCAGTGTGTCCATTGATAATTATGGTTGAACTATTTTTTTCAGACTACATGTTGGTTTAAAGGCTATTTAATATTGGAACATATGTAAAGATTGTAAAAATCTTTCTTATTAGTTAACTTTGTGTGTTTTTCCCCCCTAAAACTCAGACTCGGTTCTCAGAAGAAAGATATCACAGCAGACTGGGGAGGAACAGAAGGAATCTGTTCTGAACTCAGAGAGATCCAGAAACAAATCAACAACATGGAAGACCCCCATGACCCTGAACAGGTTAGTATCACAATGGGGAGGGTGTGGTCACACATTCGCTCTGGCAACATTTTGTCAAAAATATAAAGTTGTAGCTTTAAGGTTGTGATGTGTTTTAGGTCGGGTTTTGGATCAGGGTGATACTTGATGCAGTTTATGCTACTTTGATGCAGTTTATGCTACAGGGCCCCTCATTACAAAGAGTTGCGATTGAGCTGAATCAATCGCAAGTCCTCCAATCAATTGCAAGCTTACAGTCTCCTATCTCTTTATTTGTACATAGTTGCGATTGATATCAGTCGCAAATAAGTTGTGATTAATGGCAGCACTTTATAAGAAGGGACCCAGGTATGAAGTTAGGAACTCTACTAATGTAGGAAATTGATCCAACATTTGCTTTGTCAAAGATTTTGGGTGAGGGTCGATTTGGTTTGAGCTTGGTTATAATGAAGTAATATAGTTTGGGGTCCAGGATAAAAGGTTAGGAGTTGGACTAGTGTAAGAAATTGAATCAGGAGCAACTGAACATGTCATGTAGTCATGACGTGGACTACACCATGATCAAGGTCTAAGGGATTTGTAGAAATGCAATGATAGAGAAACATAAACAAGATGAAGAAATCCTTATTAACATTGAACCTGAATTTCTACAGAATTAGTCTTGTGTGTGCTGTTTGTACTAAACTCATGATCCAGCAAACTAGATGTAGAATCGGCTGCCTTGAAATACCAGCAGATAATTTAAGATTTTATTCACTTCAAGTTCTGTTATCTACTTCGATATCCATAATGTTCTTTCTACGGCATGCAGATCGCTGACTTCTTGAGTCTACGACGAGACATCCTTTTCCTGGAGTTTGATTCCTCCGTCCGTTACACCCTCCGAGATACTCTCTTATCCACAAAGAATGTCGGTGGGTACCGAAGCGTGACCATGAACATGGCATCCGCTCTCCCTGCCCTGAGCAACGTCCAGAGACCAACGCTCTACAACACCTACATGCCTGTCCCGGAGCCTCTGCAGTCTAGGGATAGCAAGGCTCAGGAGCTGTTCCCTCATAGAACCTTCATGGGCAGGTAGGGCGTTTCCCTTTATTGAACTTTGTTGATTTCGTTCTAGGACTGGGCATTCATTAGTTTTGTTTGTCTAGTGTTTTATGTGAAATGCTGCAAAGAGATTGATGTTATTTGTATCACCCTGATTACAGCAGTGCTTCCCTATTAAAGCTGAAAGCTTTCCAAGAAATGCTTATATAGTACCTTGTTCATATATTTAGTGAATGTGGATTCAGTGACAACTTCAGATAAAATGGTCTCATGTATACATTTTTTGTTCATTGGTCTTTCGATCATTTGAGGGCTTTCCGCATTAGTCATGATTGTAAACAAAATTCCTATTTTTTTCTACTCCTCATTTAACAGGAGAGGACCATTCCAGCTAAGATTTTGGCAGTGGCAGCAGATTGAACACAACATGCAGCTATGTCTATCAGGACTCAAGGATGTGGATCGGTATGTAGAAAAGATCTTCAGCAGTGGTAGAAGTCTTAAGTTTGATGAATTCCGTAGAAAAATTACAATCAGAATGAAAGAAGCGAGGGGATAAATGTTTTCTTTTTGCTCGTTTACTAAGTTTTTCAAGTGAATTTTCATGGGGAGAATAGCCAATATAACACTTTTGTCTTTATTACTGACAGAAATTCTGACAAGTTGCACAACCCATATAAGAAAAGCCTATAGAAGGGAAGTCAATATGTATCATTTAAGAGGCTGATGAAAGAATCCTAATCACAGTTATTATGACACTTACTTGACTTGACTTAAGTGCACAGGACAGAGTGTCCCCTCGCGCTCCTACGGGTGGTCTGCCTCCATTCACTTCTGTCCTGGGCTTGGTGTTGGGCAGCCTCCAGGCTTAATCCAGAGTCTTGGCGGATTTGGTCTTTCCACCTCAGGGGAGGACGTCCTGGTGGCCGTGGAAATGTAAAGTCATTGGTGTGGACACTATTATCTCCATGTTCCCCATTTTCTCAGAGAAATTAGCAATTGTTGAATTTTCCCTTTCCAGACATGTAGCCAATGGAGAGATCTTGGGTGTATCCCTTCTGATGGAGGACGTCCTACTGAGTGGCCAGCAGGAAATCACCATGTCACCTGACGACAGTGACGGTGAAGATGGAGGAGCTCATACCGCTAATGCTCCATCTAGACCCAGGAGTGCTGCTAGTGCCAGGTCCTCTTCTCACTCTAGACCAGCCAGTGCTAGCAGTGGGTCTGTTATCAAGGAATCCAAGCAAGGTATGTATTGGACTATCTTTGAACCGTCTATCAGATCAATGTTGCCATCTTTCATTCTTTGTTGTTGTTGTAAATACATGTTTTAGAATCCTTGAGAATGATTGTACTTGCACCTGTTCTTATGCAGTTTTAATTATTCATGATTCATGCATATAAAAAGTAATTATCACACAAACATACAGAAAAGATATACAGGAAAGATGCATTAAGGTAATGCATTAAGCTGTAAAGTGAATTAGCCACACAGCTGATAGGACCTAGCCCATAATGCCATTTATCTTATACTGTGCACTCACATGAAAATGAAAAGTTGAATTGAGAAAGCCAATGCTAATGGATGACTAATTGGAGACAGATATATTGATTTAACATGCTACTGCAATTGTTCAGGAAAATGTTTTTTAATAGTTCAGTCATAAAATGTAGTTTAATCATCAAGGAATGAAGTTAATTACATTAGAAGTAATGCCAAACGTTTCTTGTAGTTGTTTCAGCTACTGGTAAAGCTCTCTCCAGAACCAAGGAACCAGTCAAAGCCTACTCCCTACTCAAGGACTTCCTGTTGCTATGGAAACGTCTAGAGGTCTTCAAGGTCGAGTGGGGTCAACGCAAGCTTGTCATCGAAGAGGTCGATACTCCAGCTCTGTACAGAAAGTTTTGGTAAGAAAGAACTCTGTTTTCATCCATTTACTTCATCATTTTTTCTCTGTCTCTCTTTTAAGTCTGGATTGCATGGAATCTACATCTTTAAATTGTTGTTATCTCTCTGTCTCTCTCTTTCTTTCTCTTTCTCTCTCTTTCTCTCTTTCTCTCTCTTTCTCTCTCTTTCTTTCTCTTTCTCTCTTCTCTCTCTTTCTTCCCTCTCACTCTCTCTTTCTCCCTCTCTCTCTACCTCTTTCTGTTCCCACCTGCTCTCTGTTCATCTCATCTCTCCCATTCTCTCATGGTGATCTATGACGAGACAGCATCTGATGTATATATCTCTCTTTGTTTATGCAGCCAAACCTACAAGATGGAGATCCTCTACCCTGTTGTGAAGAGCATTGCAAGGAGATATGGCCAGGTGAGAAAGCATTATCTTGTGTAGATGAAGTAATATCTGGTGTAGATGAATTAACATCTGGTGTGGCTCAGTCATTTGACTTGATAATAATAATAATAACAATAACATTTCATTTATAAAGCGACGTTTCATAAGATACAAAGGGTTGACAGTTTTAACCTTAACGTGGCACCTAGTCCTTTGGCAGAACATATTACTAGCCACTCTCATCCCAAATGAAGGCAATGGCTATGGGTGTTTCCATATCTAACACAGCAGCATGACAAAATCCTTGCAGGCAGCTTGAGCATACCTTGCATTGGGTATGTGCATATTTATGAATAATTGTCAATGGTTTTCTGTTTCGCATTTGTTCATCATGTGTATTCATGTTTAAAAATAAACAGTACTCAATGCTTTGAAACTCAGCCTGGGGATTAATGACTTTTCAATCCTATGTTTTCTCTTTCTCACAGGGAGACCTCTACGAGGGTATGGTAATGGACTCGGAGCCCATCGTTGCTCCTAAAGGAGCGTCTGAGATGGAGCTGAGAGCCAAACAACTAGTCAAGCTCCTTGATAACCTGGAGCATCATATGATCCATGAGCTCCAGCGTAAGATTGCCAAGGAGCATGCCCTCGTTGCTGCCGAGAGGGCCAGGGATGAAGGTAACCTCCCCACGGACCTGTGGAAGAGGCCGGTGAGTGTTTGATTAATCATTTGACCTGAATTTATGTCAAGAGTTAGGAGCTTGACTCTCTCTCTCTCTCTAAGTGCCATATCGATTGACTTTGGCGATCATGCTGTTCCACAACCCTCGGTTCCTAGCCTTCTCTATTAGCACCACTCCCAGTTCTTTCACTTTCTGCAGACTGTCCTTCAAAAGTATCCTCCTTCATCCCCTACTTCCTACAATTTTCCCTGTCAAAGCAAGATTCTCTAGGCCTTCTTTACGTGTAATGTGACCCATGAACTTCAAGTGCCTGTCAGCTTGACAATGCCTTAATTTGACATAGTACTTAAATTTTATATTTGCAGGTGCTAGATTGGTACACCATGATTTTACATTTCTATGCACCTCTTCTACAATGCAATTTGAAAAGCAATAGATGATTTATGTAAACTATACTTTACTTTTTTTAATTCAATATATGAAAATTTAACAAGTGCATGCCAAGTTCATCATGAGGCTATATATAATACCATATTAAGCCATCTTTGTAATGCCCTAGTTTGAGTAATTGCAATTCACCAAGCTTATTTTACCTAAACGACTCCTGTCTTCAGACTTTTCCATGATGATTAATGTTGATTAATTACCATTGTTTTGTTTGACAGGTGATCAATGAACGTCTCATGATCCCCAAGCCCCATGTCGCTGATGATTTCTCACGAACGCTTCACAACATGGCTCAGCGAGAAGGCGACAAGGTGATCTTCACGTCGGATCAGCTGAACAGTGCCCTCACAGGGCTGGCCAATGCAGTCATGACGAGAGAGAAAGGCAACTATGAGAACTACTCCATGTACTACGAGAATCTTCTCAGACAGCACCATCAGTTGCTCTACCAACGGGAACAGGTAGGATATTTTTTCTTCAAATTGAATAATATTAAGACATTTTATAGGATATGATATTAATTATAATAATAATGATAATGATATGTCTTGTTTACCAGGGTACCCAGGGTATTCTCATTAGTATTAATACTGTTCTCCCGGAGGGCACTGCAATCATATTATTACCTCGGCTTTAGCGGAGCTACCATGAAAAGGTGCTTAAGCAATCCAGGAGTTCTTCCTACTGGGTACCCATTTACCTCACCTGGGTTGAGTGGAGTTTTGTAAATGTATATTAAAGTCTTGCTAAAAGACATTAGAATATGAATATGAACATCCTCTTACCTGGATGTACTTGCTTGTCCACAAGGCAGTAAACAATGCTTGAAGATGCCCTCTAGCAAAAGAAAATGAGATTCAGAGAACACATTCACAACTATGTTATTTGTACATTTCCTCGCATCTTAGAATATGAGCAGTCATTTATAATTGGAATGGTTTTGATTTTGCTGCTGGATTGAATATCAATGGTGTACCATCCTCTATAATGTTGTGCCTGAACGAACAAAGACTCATCGTCTCAAATTAGCAATCACATACCTGCCAATAATCCAGAATATTCTGATTTTCTGGATTTTTAGGACCTACAAATTCAGAATATTTTGATTTTTCAAATTTTTGTTTTGTTTTTGTGGTTGTTGTTGTTGTTAAAGCCAAATTAGGCTTGTTTTATCGTGTGCCCCGATTTGAGAGTTCACAAATTGCATGCGTTGAATGGCTGCATGATCGAGCAGCAAATTTGTATTCGCTTTTTTTGTACAGATTTACAGCGTATTGCCAGTTACACTGCCGCTGCATGTGCGAACGACTGTTAAGGGTACATATTTCTTATTTTCAAAGGCATACCGTGCTAGAAATTCCTAATTCTTATTTTCAAATGTTGGCAGGTATGCAATCATACTGAATCCCTGGTAGACTGATATGATTTGATGGTATGTTTTATATTCACAGGAAATCAAGCACTTTCAGCAGGCCTACGATGACATTCAGACAGCTGCAGTGGTTGATATTCAATGTCAGCTAGCAGATAGGAGTCATGACTTACTATTAGGTAAGACACTTGGTTGGTTGGTTTGTTTGTTTTACCTGACTGCTAAGAAAGCATGTGTATTCTTGTAAGCGAGCAACCAGGGGACCGAATGTTAATGAAGATTAATGCCTCACCATAGGACACTAGCGAATTGGTTTTGAATCCGGGACCTCCCGGTTATGAGGCAACTGCTCTACCACTGAGCCATCGCACTACACTTATCTTTTCCTTACCAGTTAGTTAACCAACTATCACTGATGCCCATTCAAGTGTTAAATCAGTGTTTTCATTTCTTTTATAGACTTATATTAGATGAACATTTTCCTGGTGTACGGCTTATATCGATGCATACATGTATGTGTATTTCTGTCTCCAGTACGAATATTTGCTCCTTTAATAAGTTCCAAATGTATGTGACTATAATACTGAAAAGGTTAAAACACCTCAATGTAACAAGGGACACTTGGTACAATTGCATCACAGGTTGAGTGTGCCTATAAAGACAGTTTTTAGATAATCATGGCCGAATTGAGAAATATACAATTATGAACAATTTTGTTAATGTCTAATGGATACCGTTACGAATTGAAATTGATCATATTAGATGGAATTACAAAATGACATTATCATTGATTTGAATTGAATTGATATCTTTATTTATACACCCTTTAAAAAGCCGAAACAGTTACAAGACTGATTTCCATTGGGGCCGTGTGAACAAATGTAAATACATCACATAAACATAAAAATGACAATGGTACATCTAATGACATATTAAAAAAAAGCAAGAACTAACGGGATCAAGATAAATATTTAAAAAAATAACAATAGAATAGTACTGCCGAAAAAGTATATTCATATGAATAACAATAATCATGAGTGGCCAAACAAGAGTACTGTAAATATGGTAATCATGACCAGTGTTTCCTGATGTAATCTGAACGATTCTTGTTGATATTGCCCACTGACCAGAGATCACAGCGTTACGTTCCAAGCTGACCGAGATGAATCAAGAAGCTCTGACCAAGGAAGAAGATGTCCGCAGCAAGGTCAAGGCTGAATATGATGCTCTCGTTCAGAATCTCTTCCATAGCGCCTTTGCTCTTAAACAACAATTTGATGAATTTGGGTGAGTCCAGCAATAACAGGTTTCTTCCTCTGTAATTTTAGTGCTACTTTGTTCACACCTGCTTCCATATATTCATGCACTTTGTATTATTTTGGTTTGTAATATCCATTTCTTACACTTCAGACCACTTCTGTTAGTTCTTACTATCTACTATGGACTGCATTTTTGTTGCAAAATTAACAATTAATCACTTCAAACTTCTTATTTTCTGTTTGTCATCTACCCCTATACTAATACCCCATGGCAGGGATGGATTGATGGCTACTGAGAGTAAAGATGATGTCTACATAGACATTTTCTCCATTATAAAATCTAGATGCTCAGAAGTTTTGATAACAATTTATATGATTGTATATCTTAATCAGTGCTTGGATCGTGAATATTATTAATCTATTCAGAGTGCATTCTCTTTGACTTTTATCCTCTCATGATACTGCCGTCTTGTGTTCATTCAGATTGCGTCTCCACAAGGAGGCTTCCGACATTGTGAGCCAGGTGCGGCAGGAAGCTGTCATGGCCATGTCAAAGTTCAAAAAGAAGACGGCTGGATCTGGATGTAAGTAGCAACCTCCCTTGATAGCACATGAGTTTGAAGTTCAGCTGGAACTCGTGGGCCCTGTCTTACAAAGAGTTGATATTAATTGCAAATTATTTGATATTGATATCGATCGCAACTATGTACATAAGAGATACTGTAGGAGATTGCATACTTGCAAGTAATTAGAGGACTTGCGATTGATTTGAATGAATCGCAACTCTTTGTAAGACAGGGCCCTGGATAGGGTCAGGCCTTTTTTTGCTCAAAATACCCACACAAATTTACAGTTACTGTATAAATTTCATGAAAGTAAATTTTGTAGTGCTTTTAAGATGGGTCAATCTATCATATGTGCATGTGTTTGTCAACTAGTGTTCATGTATTTGACTTCACCAAGATAAGGTATTGATGAATTGTGGGGCTGAACAACCCCATAATGGTCACATATTCTCATTAAAGAGTTGAGTTTTGGTGTAGAGGGCACTACACAAAATAATTTTTTTGCCAGATAATGAAAAACTGAGTGTCAAGTTTGAAAGAGCGTACAATTTAAATGACAAAAAATGACAAAAAATCATCTTTTTAAAATAAAAATTGGTTCAGAGACGGCTGAAATATCCATATACCCAAACTCAACTATCCCTTTAATTGCTTGATCAACAAATTATTTTTAAGATAGGCTCTGTCAAATCTCATATCATAGTAGGTTAGTGAATCATGCATTATTAAAAATTTCTGTTATGTTATCACAGCTGATGAAGGACTGCAGCTGAATCTGAAGCGAGCTACAGAGCTTCATGAAGTAAGGAAAGAGAACAATGCCTTGACCAGAAGACTGGTCAAGATGAAGGGCTTCAACGGCTGGAAAACAACCAAACTGAGAGAGCAGTACAACGCATTGGTTAGTGAGAAACATGTATCCTCATGGCACAGTGGGTAGAATGCAATACATGGTTTCATTGATGCAGTGATTCATTGAATTACAGTTATCATTGTGACTGTACTAAGGAAGAACAACAGTTGAAAATAATAACGAGATACATCTCACAGAAGCTATTGTATATTGTTCATGTAAGGAATCCCTCCATGTCAACATATTTTGTATTTAGAGAGAATATGGCATTAATGCCAGGCCTGCATTCCGCACTCCAGCTTCTAATTTGAAAAATCAAGAGGTTACATAATACATTTCACTGTTATGTCTTTCCAATGTTATAAATGTCTTCTGCTTTCCTTTCAGGATCTACTCAAAGTGTTTAAATATTCTAATAATAATGATTTTCAACATTTGCTGAGTGTCTTTCAAACGTGAGCAGTCATTATACATGACTTTAAGTAGTGGTAATCCAGGCAATTGGTTGACTCTAACAATGGGTTGTTTTTCTATCATAGGTTGGTAATCTGCAGCATGACTTGGACCGCAGTAAGCGAGACTACATGGAAATCAAGATGGCTGCCAATGAGGAGGTCATTCTTCTGCGTCAGCAAGTGATGGCGCTACGTAAGGCTCTGTCAACGTCTGAGAAGGAACGGGAAGCTACCAAGAAAGTGCTAGATAAGGAGGTAGGCCTATGTTGTTACATCTGGGCCCTGTCTTACAAAGAGTTGATATCAATCGCAACTATATGTACAAGAAATATATGTATTAGAGGACTTGCGATTGATTTGGATCAATCGCAACTCTTTTGTAAGACAGGGCCCTGATTACATTTCTAGAGTTGTCTGACTAATTTTGCATAAACTTGTTAATTCATTATCTTCCAAAGTTGAAGTATAGTACCTGGGATTGAGGAAGGGAAAAGGAGAGATGATCTGCATATTATTTATTTAGGTCAAAAGGTTAAATATGTCATGACGTTTTTTGTTGTTGTGTGTGTTGTGTTTTTATGGCAAATATCTTTTATTATTAGACCTTTTATCTATTGTCGAGCACTATACTAGTGTGCATGTATCTGTATAGGGGACTTGCCCTTGCAGTGTACAATCGACTTAAAGTGTCCATATATTCAGTTAAGTTACAATATTCCTATAGTTCCATGCAATTGTTACAAGAACCACAAGGCACTGTCATCGCGTTTGGATGTGGCTCTCTTGTACATGGGACTCCTTTATTATATGCCAAATACATTAAGGGACGGAAATGTAATTCCTTTGTCTGATCTTTCTTTACAGATGAGGATCAAAGGAGAGCGTAAACATCGGGAGGAGCAGGAAGCAAGAAACCAGCGTCAGATGGAGCTTGCGAGGGCCGCAACCCTAGACAGACTGGTAAACAATAGAAAATATTTTGATCTGGGGGGTGTTTCACAAAGACTAACATTGACTTAAAGCACACTTAACTATGACAGGCAATTGATGCCACCAGTTGCTTAAACAATCATTCTCTAAAGGAATGTGCACATTTAAGTAATATTATGTTTCCTTCAATATTGAAACTTAATAAAAAAAGGTATACAGTATTCTGTTGATGTGCAAGCACGACTTTCACTTCCCTTGAGAGACTAATGTTAGGAATGGTGAGAGCAAGCAGTGGTATTACCGGCCTGCCATAGTTAAGTGCGATTTAAGTCATTCTTAGTCTTTGTGAAACACCCCCCTTATCCTAAGAATCCAATCAATTTGCCTTGGCTTGTGATCAGAAGGAAGAAAGAAATGCACAGATGAATGGTGCATTTCTGTGATACTCTCTCCAAACTAGATCAACTTTATTTTCATTGAAAAATTTACAGGGAGAATCCCTTACTGCATATTCATCATGCATTTTTCTGTAAAGATCTCTGGTAATCAAAATATGCTGATATATGAAGTCAGTTTATTGTAAATGTATAACAATGTTGGTCAATAGCTCTTTGCCACCAGATGCTTCAACTATACAAAACAGTGTATGAAATTGCCTAATAGCAATGAGCCAAGTTTGTTATTTCTTTGAATGAGAATGCAGATGGCCTTTACCTCTAGCAGTTACATGTCTACAATACCGATTATAATTAATCAGAGGAAAATCCTTTTCAGGGCAAGTATCATTAAATTTCTTGAAATGCATTGTTGATAAAAAAACTACACAGACTAATTTGCAAATGGCATGGTTGAATACAATTATTGTTGAATATTCATGAATGTAATAATTGTTGAATATACATTTTGCTATTTATTCCATATTGATTTGACTTGTTTATTCAGATGGAAGAGATAGAAGAGAAAGCAGCAAAGCTTGAGATCATGGAAGAAGACTTGGATAAGACTAGTCGTCTCTATAACACAACACAAGAAAAAACACGCAAAGAGGTCACTCAGGTATGCTGGAAAAGATCTTTTGAGTGAAGTTTTTTAAAACCATTACTTCCTCCCATTCCTATATTTCTTCTTTTTTTCTCTTCTTCCTCTTCTGTTTTCCTTCTTCCCCCACTACTTCTTCTTTTATTGGTACAGTGAAACCTGTATATAAAGACTGCTGAAGGAAAACATGAAAAGTGGTCTTTATAGACAGGTTGTCTTTATGTACAGGTTCCTTTAGTACAGATTTCAATATGAAACCATATTCAAGGGAAACAAAAAATGTGGTCTTTAAAGAGAGGTGGTCTTTCTATACAGATGTTCACTAAAGCAGGTTTAACTGTACATTAACTACTAGGTTTCTTTGTTTAGTTCATACAAAGTTCATTGATAAAGATAACAATTTATTCTTTGATTAGTCACAAACCCTGCTAATGAGAACGCATAACAATAATCATGAATTTGATGTAGTTTGGGTCAACAGAGATATCAGTATTTTCACCTGGCTCTGATTGTAAGCTTGGTGAGAGGCAAGTACCTCAGTTGAAAGCACCGATGCAATAAGATACCATTTTAAAGCTCATGTACTGTTTTGGTAGAAAAAAGGGAAAATGGAGAAAAAAAAATTGTTAGATATAGTCTCATGTTGTTCTCCTTGTATCAAAAGATATACGTACGAGATCATTTGGTTTTTAATCCTTGATTTCCGGTGAATTATAGTGTCGATATCTGCAAGGAATGCCTGATAATGGATATAGTACAATTTCTACACTAGGATCCTTCCACCCTGATGGCACCTGGCACATTAATATCAATGCCTTGCTTGGAGACAATATGTGTGTAGAGTTGTAGTGTTGTATCTTCCTATTTATAATACAAAATCAAAGAATTCTGACAATTTTTTGTTGAGGGCTTACCAAAAGTGTAGGTGACCTTTAAATCCCTAAAATATAGGTATCAGGGGTTACTGCCCCGTTACCTCATAGAATTTATTGATGTCCCATTATGCTACCAGCGGAATGTGATACCTGTGCTATACCATTATACCTGGAATTGTGCGGCACAGTATTTCGTAGGAGAATTTGAATCATAACTATCCTGATGCCACTCGTGAGTTTAGTATCCACGCCCATTCAGAACCTGATATTACAAAGTATATTTTTCTTGCAGGTGAAATCTCGTTTGCAGCATGAGCGTAATATGAAACTGGGTGCTTTCAACAGAGTGGATGAACTACAGACTCAAGTGTACGACTACGAGTATGCCGTGTCTAACATATCGCGTCCTTTCACATCAATGAGTAAGTTATACCCCAGTCTTTTAATATTCTATCCTTGAATTGAATTCCAGATAGATGGCAGCGTCTTTGTTTAATAGTTGGATACCAATGTTCACCAAAGGAGAAAACAATAAATACCTAGATTGCATCATGTTGCAATTTTGCTTTTGTGCACATTGAATAGCAGTAGAAATTACAGGAAATATTTAGTTGCTTTAAATAAAAGTACAATTTTTGATTGTGATTCTTTGCTGTGTTACATTTTCTCTTCTTGTGTACTCCTAAAGGAGAACTGTTTTCAATGGAAGTCTTAATTTTTTCAAAACTTGTATTGTATTCTATAATTGGTGATAATGGGACTTTGATTTTCAATTTCTGATGGTTGTTTGGCTTTCCATATATGAGTTCACCCTTTTGATTTGTGTTTACATTAATCACACATAATTATATACACTTGATTCTTTGTATAGTATATTACCTACTCATAAAGTTTTCAAGAAATGCATTTTGAATTATTGACATAACATACTTGCATGCAAAGTATATGCTAATGTCATTTTATACCCATCAATTCAGTTGCAGTGTGTTCATTCTGTGAAATGATCATTAATTTACAAAGAATGTCTATTGTTCCATTATATACTCTTCATTAAAAAAAATGTTCTATTTTAATACCAAGTTCATGAAATATATTCCAAAAATCATCTCAAAAAGTATAACGGTAGTATACCCCATACTTTATCCCATGCTGAAAGTGAATGACCATGCAGCCCCCAATTTTTAAAATAATCATTTCCCAAGCTGTCAATCCCCGTTTGATTGAGATTATGTTACTCTTCTTCTCATAATTTTGTTGCATGCATATTTTATACTTCAATGAGCTTATTCCTTCTCTTTCATCTATACCTATATTGCATGATATCTTATTGCTGTCATTCAGGTTTTTTCACATCGGTCAATCGCTTACCACGTAAGTATTGTGACTCTCTTTAATAGCTAGTGCAGAGAGCTTGATTGTCATCGCTTGCGCTTCACCTTTTCGTTAATATTTCACGTTCATCGAGCACTCACTGTCGCATCATCCCATGCACTTGAAGGAATCCATTTAAAGTGGCATATACAGTTAACAACTTAATTATTCATACCCTTACCAACTTTTGTAACAATTTAAGTATGTGAAAAATTGAGCTGTCCTGATTTATGTTTCTTGAGAATGTGACATATTAAAGGTTACATCTAAAAGTATTCAACAAAAGGCCCTAATTCAACCGGTCCACCTTTCAAAAATCAAATTTACAAGGGGGTTTGAATGATTTTGTTGTTAACTGTATATGTAGTTGCAAAGATTTACAGGGGTCAAATACAGGTCAGACCTGCTGGGTCATGCTGGGTACAAGCAGGAGTGAAAGCAAAAATGTGTTTGAAATACGTATAACTTCCATTAGCAAGCAAAGGCCAAATAGGGGTCAAACTAGGTCATATTGAGGAATCCTTTTAAAGTGGCATATATGTGGTTGCTAAGATTTGCAGGGGTCAAACTAGGTCATATTGAGGAATCCTTTTAGAGTGGCATATATGTGGTTGCTAAGATTTGCAGGGGTCAAACTAGGTCATATTGAGGAATCCTTTTAGAGTGGGATATATGTGGTTGCTAAGATTTGCAGGGGACAAACTAGGTCATATTGAGGAATCCTTTTGGAGTGGCATGTATATGTGGTTGCTAAGATTTGCAGGGGTCAAACTAGGTCATATTGAGGAATCCTTTTCGAGTGGCATATATGTGGTTGCTAAGATTTGCAGGGGTCAAACTAGGTCATATTGAGGAATCCTTTTCGAGTGGCATATATGTGGTTGCTAAGATTTGCAGGGGTCAAACTAGGTCATATTGAGGAATCCTTTTAGAGTGGGATATATGTGGTTGCTAAGATTTGCAGGGGTCAAACTAGGTCATATTGAGGAATCCTTTTCGAGTGGCATATATGTGGTTGCTAAGATTTGCAGGGGTCAAACTAGGTCATATTGAGGAATCCTTTTGGAGTGGCATGTATATGTGGTTGCTAAGATTTGCAGGGGTCAAACTAGGTCATATTGAGGAATCCTTTTAGAGTGGCATGTATATGTGGTTGCTAAGATTTGCAGGGGTCAAACTAGGTCATACTGAGGAATCCTTTTGGAGTGGCATGTATATGTGGTTGCTAAGATTTGCAGGGGTCAAGCAAAGGTCAGGCCTGGGTCATGCTGGGTTCAAGCAGGAGTGAAAGCAGAAGTGTGTTAAAAATACATTTAACAAGCAAAGGTCAAATAGGGGTCATTCTAGAAAGTGTTCAAAAATACATGATCAGAGATTTATTTAGACATATATATATTAGAGATTTGAGTTTTATTCAAGCAAACATCTGTTACAGAAAAGAACTATTACCCAGCTTAATTGTCTCAAATCCATTGTTCAAATAATAGAACTGTTTTAGGTTCGTGGGAGGAACTGATGAATTATCAAATTTCATTCTATTTTTCTTGTTCTTAAAAAAAAGATGTATGTCTATTAAAGATTCCATACAAGGCACTCCTGTGCAGATGGTTAAAGGTACTCTCGTTTTGAAAGTCTCGCGGTGGCTAGAGATGGCATGAATTTAATACTGGAAAATGTTGGAAATTTTGAAAAATGTATTGGAAGTTTCAAGCAAATTTTTGTTTTTTGGTGTGTTGACCATCACAGAAATGAAGTTTTAGTTTTATAATTTTTGTTTTCCTTTGGAAATTCCTTTGAAAAGAGTTGCAATGAATGTTGTGCAGTATAAAGTGTTGATTCTAGAAGCGTTAAGAGTTAAATGTTAAAAAATTCAATAAAAAAAGGTTTTTTGTGAGATTGTTGCAGCTTGAGTTCATTAAAGGGATTTTTCCTCATTTATTTTGAATTAGGATTTGATGAAAGAATATTTCCATTGCTGTAAATTCTGCACATGTGTATCATGCTTACCTTTTCTTCCCCTTTTTTTTTCAAATCATAAAAATCTTTGTAAGAACCAAACTGGTATTGCAGAAGTTTTCAGGTATCGATGTGAGATACGTATTTAAAAAAAGAATACCTTTATGTACTTACATATTACTGTGTTTTCTTTTAAATCATGCAGTGCATTGCTGTATATATGACCATCAAATTTATTGATTTGCTATCTTTGGCTTTCATGATGGTACTGTTTAAAAGCTGTAAGACCTCGCAACCGAGTACAAAGTGTACCCTTTTTTCCACATTGATTGTTTTTTGTTTTATCATCATACTAGCTTTGAATAAAAGGAATCTTGTTGTTCTTATTTTTAATGCGTTAGTTATAATTTGTTATTGAATATTCACAAGATTCAATCACATTTGACCTTGATGGTTATGAATCTTAAAGGGAATGCTAACCACATCTTAATTCTATAACAGATGATATATAAATGCCACTGCACAGTGCAACTTTAACAAGAAGCTAATAGATTATGTACTGTTTTATTTGGACCTGATGCTTTAGATTAGAATACAGGCAAAGTTTTAACATCTTCCCTTACTTATAGTTCTTTGCTGTAATTATATGTTTAATGATAAGGAATAATGCGTAAATATGCTTCATCATTAATATCATGAGAAATCAAATCATTCACCATACTTCTTTCATGTAATACTATGCTACATATAATAAGTACATTTCATTAGAATGGAAGATATCATAAACTATTAACATTATTCCACTAGTAAATCTCATGCATATTATATTTAGAACCTATGTATGTAATCACTAACGTTATGAAACCTATAACCATTCACAGTATGTGCCCTAACCATACACAAATAATATTTCCCATGATTGTTCTCTTTGACGTATTAAAGCTATAACAGTCAATGTCTCGAGATGCTATTGTCTATTGCAACCATACTGTTGATACTGCAACCCCCCCCCCCCAAAAAAAAAAAAAAAAATATATATATATATATATATATATATATATATATTGATTTATTTATTTATTTATTTATTTACCAACAGCAATACATTTTATGCAATAATTTACATATACAAGAAGAGAAACTATTGGTTGGTAAAAGGGGCCAGATAATAGCACATGTGCTAGTCGAGCCTTACCCGTTAAACAGCTAAACAAAGTATTTGGGTTTAGAAAAGGTAACAAAACAAAAAATAATGAATTTACTATTACAATAGATACTTTAGAAAAACAAGAATCAGTACTCAACAATGTCTTACAATATACAAACTAATATGATAATAATAATAATATTAATAATAATAGTAACAATAATGTTTGTGTTTAAGTTTTAAAAATTATAATAATAACAAAATTGAAAAAATTGAATATATAAATAAACATATTTAAAGAACATTATTCCAGCCGGGTATCACTCAATATCCAATCAGCAAAGTGCCTGAATAACCGCATATTTGGACAGCAAGTGCTCAAATATATCATTTAAAAAATATATTTTAGTGTTTTTTTTTATGACAAAATAACATTTTAACCATAATAAGTAATGAGATGTTTTGTATTTGTTGTTGTTGTTTGAGCGCTTCACTTGCATTCAAAGTTTAAATACTGGAAAGTTGGTATTCAGTTATTAGGTTATGCCATCCTAATTTCAGCATTATTCTAAACCAATTTAGGGTATTCACATCCACCTTTAAAATTTCTTTTACTGCTTTATAAACCAAGCTAACTCATCATTATAACTCATTAATCAACTATAGTAGTTGAGCTATTTTATTACATCTTATCAGATTTCACCAATATTTGTAAATATAGCCGCATCTGGGAAGAGCATATAGCATTATGTTCACCTTCTATTTGTTGTTGAACCACATGATCTTTGCATAACTGTAAACTTTTAATTCTAAATACAGCATGTATATTGGTAATGATGTTGATGATAGTGATTGTTATGCTAAAATCATAGTCTTTGATTGCCACATTTGAACAAACAATGATTATATATCATCTATCATTGAAATTTCAAGAATACAAAGGTTTCAGTATTCATCCTCTTTATAATTACTATCTTTCTAGCCAGTAATTTTTTTAATAACATGATACTTTTTGTGGCTATCACACATGTACTCGATTGAAAGGCAATAACACAAACCCTGATTATAAGCATCCATCAAAACATATTTTTAAATAATTCTGAATTCTTATTCTAAATCTTTGACAGCTATGAGATCCAAGTCATCACGTAACAGCTCGGAGCGCCCCTCAAAGAGTCGAAACAGCGCAACACCGGCACCCTCTACCGCTACTGCAGGAGGAGGGTTGACTCCAAACTTTCCTCCAAATTATCGATCCATCACCCCCGATCCGTACACACATCAACCTAATAATGAGAGAGATCGCATGACCCAGCGACCCAAAACAGTGAGTCTCGTAAATCTTTATAGTTATTTATTTGAAGAATGCAAACATGTAATTTCAGAGATGGGAAAGACTAAGAAAGCAGGAGTAGTAAATAAGTAAGGGCCTGTTACATAAAGTTAAAAATTTAAGACTGTACGTCATAACAACAACAAAAATCAAGCCCTATTTATGAGATAGATTTATGAAGTCATCAAACAGTGATCGAGTCTCATAAATCTTTATATTTCATTTACTTGAGGAATTATAGAGTAGATAAGTGAGGGCCCGTTACACAAAGTGAAAAGTTAAAGACTGCATATTGTACAAAAAAAATCAAGCTCTATTTATGAGATAGCTTTTTGAAGTCATCGAATATTGATTCTAGGACAACAAACTCCCATGGCCTTTCATCCACTGACAACTTCCACCCCAAGACAGGAACATGTTACCCCCCCCCCCCCTCCTCCGCCCCAATGATAATGACCTATGGAAAACCTGATGTATGGGTGCTTCATGGTTTTGTAATGGAGGGGGGGGGGGTGAGAGACATGTAATTTGCTTTCTGGATGTAGGGTTATTCTTGAAATAATTCTTTAGAGAGATATGTAACAAGATTAAAATTTGTTGACAGAATATAAGGTAGAAGTATTTGTATGTAAATGTCCAAATATTCACTCTAACTGTAGTCTGTAGTCGGGCCCATGTAATCACTGTTTAAGGTCCATTTGAAAGTTGAATGACAGGCTTTTACATAATAGTATTATACATTGTTAGTACTTCAAAGTTTCTTTAAATCCTTTCTTTGTTTTACATGGTTTGAGAATTGCAATTTACAGTTGAAAATCTCTAGCTACTGCTCTGTTATCGAATGACAGTTACTAAATAAAAATGTGCTTTAGCCCTGATCATTTGCTTTGTACCTGCAGGTTGGGACTCGATTAAGGAATCGCATTGCAGAGCAGCTTATGACAGACTTAGAACCTGACAGACATGAGACAATCATGCAACTACAGGCCATGGAACAGCAGCAGAATGTAAATACCAAACATAAGGTCTAAATTATCATTCATTTTTAGATTTTTTGTGTTTTTTTAAAACTGAATTGATTGATTGATTTTAATATTCCGTCGGATATAAGAAATCCATTAAGCTTGCTTGCTGCTTGTTGATGGTTCAACAAAAGGATATATTCTCTCTCTGTCTCTCTCTCCCTCTTGCTCTCTCTGTCTCTGTCTCTCTCTTGTTCTCTCTCTCTTTCCATCTCTCTCTCTCTCTCAGGTGTTCTGCCAAAGCCAGGTCCACACACCAGAGTCTCCTTTAGCTCTTTCTCCATCCCTCTCTATCTTTAGCCTTCTTCTTCATTGGGATATATTAAAGATCAGACTAGGAATTCAAAGAATAATCCTTTCCAGAGGCTACTAGGGATTTGACAGGGTTTTGTATCTAGAAAACTTGTTTCTTGTTTCTAAAGCCATTTTTTGTTTATATATAAGTGCTTAGCTGTAGTGGTATTCAGTTATCATTTCAAGTTTCTTCTTTGGTTATTGAAAGAATCTGAGTGGAAGAACATGCTTTAGAAATGAGTGAATTTTGTTTGTATCCCCAGTGATCATGCACACATGATTTGCAAGTCTGTGAAAATAAAACTATAGTGGGATTTCATACAAAGAGGCCATATTAAGGAACATGATGAATCTCATTCAAATACCTTGATCACCTTGATTTATATTTATTGTATCAGGATTGTATTCACTGCAATAAACACTGCCTTTTCATTAATTCTGATTTTGAAATATTAATGTGTATTCGTGTGTGAGCTTTATTGAGAAAGTTTAAGCTTCAAGAAAAATCACTTGAGTGTGATGCATTACCATTTTTTTCTTCTCCAAAGTGCCATCAATTTTTTCACTTTGAATAATTTAAGTAAAATTTATGAAGAAAGCTGTTATTCTCAAGTAAGGAAACACTAGAGAATGGGAGTTTTTTGTGTTGTTAAACCCATAGCAACATATGTGAATTTGGATTTGATTTTGGTTACAGGCGACCGTTTTATGCTTTTGCTTTAATTGCTTTTTATTTTAGTCATGACATGCTGTTTTATGTCATTGATGTTTTTTTCTTTTTTGAACTGGGTCTGCCTTTTGAATTCATGCAACATTTCTCAAATGCTTGTCCCCATTTTGTATGAATTGTCTAACTAGGAAATTTATTATATTCAATTTAACTGATTTGAACAAATGATTTTTACATCGTAGTATATTTACAAATAAAAAGGATATTTAATTATGCAATTACGGGTGCTTTCACATAGCTTACATGTAAGTTATCTTAAAGAAATCAGAACAATCCTACAAAACATATTTTTTAATTTATGCAAATGTACATGTATTACAAAATTTCTTTGATTTATGCAAATCCAAATATATTTTCTTTTCATTCCAGTTTTTAGAATTTTTGTAATTGATAAATTGATATATGTAGATGAAAGGTATATTTTTATGAAAACGTTTGTTGATCACCGACTATAAAACGTTATTGCCATTTGAAGATAGAAGTCTATATCATATTATGCAACTGATTTACTTTGCCATGTAAAGGCATTCAAACCGGTTTTGATTTCATGTGATAGTTCTGTCATTGTTAATGTTTACTATCTCTTCTGGAGAAAAAAATAATGTTATTCACTGTTGTAAAATGAGTTCAAGAATTTAGCCAATGAGAAGTGTTGATATGGATCACATGTGCGTGCATAAATTTTTACCATATGCACAGGAGTGCATTTTGGTGATAACAACTGTCAATTTCTCTACTTTATATATAGTCATATTGTAGACCCATAGCTTGTGCATTAGTGAAATGCACTGCACTTGGTTAAATCACAATGAGACGGACAATGAACTCGATCTACAAGCCTTGTTCATTATCCTACTGTGACTTAACCTGCGTGCAGTGCATTTCACTAATGCACTCGCAAACATGTAATATTTGTATATTGTAAATGGGAGTGATAGCGCAGATTGAAGCAGGGAAAATATTTAGGGGTGAATTCATTTGTCTTGTTTGACTAAATTTAATCAGTCACAATAGAGGTGAAGTGTATTGTTTTGTCATTATATCAGTCAATATGATAAACCTTTGATCTTGACAAAGCTAGGATATTGACCTAGTAAAGTATACCAATCATATCTTGTGAAATATGAACAATGAGGTTCCAGTGCCATGAAGAACAATGAACATTATGCATCATTTATTTGTTTGAGTCATTTGTCTCACCACTCACTTCAATACTGAAAGAAAAGATAATGAACATGATTATTTATTAGTCACACACACAAATGCAACTCCCCAACTTATATAACCCACTGTACAGAATAATCTATCCCATTGTCTTTTGGGTGAACTTATGTCTACCAAAGTATGATGTGTGTGATAAGCAAATGTGTATTCATGTATAATTATGTGATATATTTTCTTACTATTGATGAAATCCCATTTGATTACTTGTTTATTTTTAAGAATCTTCCAATCATGCCTTGTTGAATAGACTTAGTGTCTTTTCAAGATTTTCACAATTGAAATAGATTTCATAGGTCATATCATTGTATGGTAATGATTTGCTCAGTTTGCTGTGGTATATACAAATATTTGTGAATAGTATGTGATTACATGTGTGGAGAAATGTATATATTTATTTTTTACAAGGAGTACAAAGAACACAAAATCATTGTATATATATATTTGATGTGAAATAAATTATGAGAGGAAGTAATATTCATTTGTTGCATACTGTGTACATCATTGTGTATTTGATGATGGAACTACATGTAGTCGTTAAAAAAGATAGTGCCACACTGAAATTGAAAAGTTAAATTTTCAAAGATGCATATGAGAAACGTTATATTTACCAAAACTATTTAAAAAAATATATCTCCGTCTCTTTTCCCCATCCTCTCATCTTTCTCATGCAACTCTCTTCAAATCCCTCTCTCTGTCTCCTCCTCTTCTCTCTTCTGTCTATACTTTTCTTTTGTCTCTTCTGTCTCTCGGGTATAACTTCTCTCTCTCTCTCTCTCTCTTCTGTATTACATCCAACTTCTTTTCAGTCTCACTGTCTTCCTTTCTCCCCTTTTCTTTTCCTTATCCTGTCTTACTTTCTTTCTCCCTCTCGTATCAAATCTCTTTTCGTTCTTTTTTTCTCTCTCTCTCTCTCTCTCTCTTTCTTCTTTCTTGTTCTTACCCTTTTTCTCCCCTCTCTATATGACTTTCCACCTCTCTTCTTTTACCTTCCTTCTCAATTTTCTTCTTATCTCATTCTCTTCATTCCATGTTCTTTCTCTCTTGTCTGCCACCCCTCTCGATCACCTTCTTCTCACTCACCCCCCCCCCCCCCCTACTCTTACGTTAATGGTATTCTGAAAATGTTCCACAATGTTCATACTCAACCGGAACACGATTTCAACTACAGTTCTTTGAAAAAAATCAACTTAAAGGTAATATAAAGTTTTGGTATGGGGTCATGAATTTGGTTTAAATGAACATATTGGAAGCATATATGCGATCCTACAATATTTAGTGATCGTTGTCGCGGTTGAAATCGAGTCTAAATTTATGAAATTATTAATAATAAACTCTTGATGTTGTATAGCTCCCTCTCAAAGTCAAGATATTAATTAAGCTATAAAACAACGTTTCTTGAATAAAATCGACCGATTAGCTATGCCCGTTAGAAAATTATATATCACATCTACATTATGCTGATATTTTCATAGTCGCAGCTACCATTATACGGCCGTAGGCGCTATTTGAAATTCATCAAAATTTACCGGGAGCACCGACATATATTTATATTCATTTTTCTCGAAAGCAGAAGTGGTTTAGGGGATAGATTTTCTAGTGCTTATAATACATCTACAGGGGCATCCAAATATATCAAAATTGTAAAGAATCACTATCCACTCAACTTTCAAAATTTCCCAAAACTTTGTATTACCTTTAAGGCAATTTCAATAGCCTTGTGCGTCACCTAATGAAATGTGCGAACATTATTATTACAATGAAGCATGACGTATTCCAAATATGATTTCTATGGGAAATACAAAAGGGTATTGAAATTGCCCCTGATGGTTTGTTTTTCGAAAATAGATGTTAGATGCGATCGTGCTCACTATACTCGTTTATTTACTTCCTCGTTGTGCAAGCTACACATAATATACATGCATAACTTGTTATTGGGTAATACAATTTAATGTTTTTAAAGTCGAATGGATTTGGAAAAGGCATTGGATTCATGATAAGTCGATTTTCGGGGTGTTTAGGATATTGAAATTGCCCTTGATTATTGATTTTCCGGAAATAGAGGCGACTGTGTTCTCTATAGTAAATTATTTATTAACTACCTCGTGTACGGTATCATACATAATTATATCATGTGTCAACAGTTCTTTTTTAATTAAAATAGAGACTCGATACATTGTTTGACATTTTTGTCTGATTTCATTGACTAATAAAATCGCAATTTATCTGCCATCAGTTATTTAGTAATACAATTTATTGTTTTTCAAGTCTAGTGGATTTGGAAAAGGCAATACGGTTCATGATTAGTCGATTGGGGGGTGTTTTTTTCCGTCCCAAATTATCTCGACATCCATTATAATGTTTCTATTTTCATGATTTCATACACAATGCCTTGTATTTTGTTTGCCCCTGTTAAATAAATGATGACAATAGAAATTATAGATGTACAAATGTGAATCTCTCCGTTGAAAGTTAAAGCAAGCAATATGGTGTTTGAACTCGGATTTGTTTAAATCTGCCACCGATATATAGAATACCAACAAAAAAATGCATGTCACAGATATATTATCATGCCGATTCTTTCCACTGATCTTTGTGACTTTTAACAGTCTCGAATTATCATTACTCGGGTGTCAAGATTACTGTTCTACACACGGATCTGTGTATTTTATAATAGAACGTAGCGCCATTGAAAATGAATCATCTTAAAGGGCCCATGACATCGAAATACAAGTGTATTCCTGTTGGTGTGCAGTCCTGCAGACATCTCATATTTTGATATGTAAACTTCTGAATTTGTTTCATCGATTTTTAAATATTTTTTGAAATAATTGTTTTTCAAACTTGCTAAGCTCCACCCCAAAAACCTCCAGATTTCGTTCCCCTTGTGACATCATATGTCAGTCATCAATGAGCTAACTTGAGAAAGTGGCATGTAACTTTGCGAAAGTTGACCACCTGTTACAATACCACCAACAATAGCAACATATAAGTTGCTATGTCAGACATGTCAGACATGTCAGACTAAACTAATATTATAGAATAGACAATGGTATGTAATTTCCCCCAGCTTAGCACACGTTCATAATAGAATTGCATGCTTTCATGCATGTGTACAATACATCAGCATTGCCTTTGTATTCCTGGTGAAGCTACAGCATGTCTGACATAGCAACTTGTATGTTGCTATTGTATTACGTATTGTTACAGGTGGTCGATTTGCGCAAAGATACATACCACTTTCTCAAGTTACCTCATTGATGACTGACAGATGATGTCACAAGGGGAATGAGTTTTTGAGGTTTTTGGGGTGGAGCTTAGCAAGCTTGAAAAACAAATATTTCAAAAAATATTTTAAAATCTATGAAACAAATTCAGAAGTTTACATATCAAAATATGAGATGAATTGTATGCAGGACTGCACACCAACAGGAATACACTTGTATTTCGATGTCATGGGCCCTTTAAAGATCAAAGTACAGTAGCATATACTTATTACTTCTGTAATATTTGAAGGCTTCCATGGTGATAATATATTTGAGCGGGGTTTGTGGTTACACCATGTATTCTTTCAACATGGTTGGCTGGCCTCGAAAAGCATCAGTCGACCCTTTTCAGGGCCAACCAACCCTGTCGAAAGAATACGTGGTGTAATTAACCACAAACCTCGTACAATTATATCAATTTTTGTTTCCAGTATTTCACGGATCAATATTATTTATTGTATTTCTTTGAAAGAAGGCGGGTATAATCAAGATTACATTACTTTTATCAAATAATGAAAATGTCTATAACATATTTCCTCCACCAAAAACTCATCGTGATTAATGAAAGCATCATGTGTTTTAAATATATCACCCATCTCCTTCGGTTTATCAACTGACATTCCGGTGGATCTATAATAAAAACACAATGTGAGTTTTAGTTATAAAAAGTGAGAAAAAAAACAAATAAGACCTATAGTGTATTTATGATCCAACCAAGACTCAATGCGAGCAAGAGGACCTGGATAGAGGAAGCCACACTTGTGGTTCCATCTGTGCTACAAAGCTCCAGAGGGGCCTTCGGAGTACAGTTCTCAGTCACATTGGTCACTGTCAAGGACAGAATAAATTCTGTATTGTCTGCATACGAACATGGTCCACACGTCGACATATCCGAACAGAGATCATCGGGAGTGCACCATCCATACACACCCACAAAGTAATGACCTGGGTAGAAATCGGGATCATCATGGTTCAACGTAACACTGCGGATATCGATGCTGGCGAGTTTCCAGGCGTGGCTGTTGATCGTTGGTGTCTGGATGGAGCGGGAAACGAGAAGTTCGGGATAAGAATAGGTGGTCGGGCATTCCGCAGGGTCAATACAGCTAGCAAGACCAACATCGATATTGGCGCAGGTAGAGGGTACACAGAAGCGATAGTACTTGTAGCCTTCAGCAGCTATGTTGCCTGTGATTTGTCCGTTCTCCTGTACTTCATCGTGAGGATGGGTTGATGTTACATGCTCTGCCAGCAGGGTGAATTTGGCAGCTGAAGAAACAAAGAAAGAAAAAAAAAAAAAATCGTCTTTCAAACATATAAAAGAAACCTTTAAGGCAATTAAGTGATAGTTTTCTTGAATCTATTATATATACATTGTTGGTCATAATGGTGGAATAATTATTTTTACCCCAGTTTAGGGAAGGATTTTAAAAAATTATTTATTTCTAATAGATCTAGATCTAGCATACATTCTCAGATTTTATTGAATACTAATTTGCGAGTGTTTATTTTGTGTGACTGCTAAATCATATGTGTGCTACTATGCTAATCAGCTAAGGGACCTACGTCCTTAAGTCATAATTGACAGTAATGAGGATTAATGCCTCACAAAAGGGCACTAATATATAGCTGATCGACACGATTTTTATCCTGGGGCCTCACAGTAACGAGGCCATTGCTTAGCCCCTGAATCATGACTGTACACAGTGTTTACTAGGGTACGCGGCCCCTTCCACAAATCCCCCAAAACGAAGAAAATGCAATAAATTGTCAAAAATTCATTGCATTTCCCCCCGGCCCCCAACAGGTAAAATTACTCTGTAGGGCCAGGCATTATGGTTCAAGGCATGGCCACACAGAGGAATTTTTCCTGTTGGGGGCCGGGGGGGAATGCAATGAATTTTTGACAATTTATTGCATTTTCCTTGTTTTGGGGGATTTGTGGGGGTGGCCGCCTACCCTAGCAAACACTGCGTACAGTCATGATTCGGGGGCTAAGCAATGGCCTTGTTACTGTGAGGCCCCAGGAAAAAAAATCGTGTCGATCAGCTATGTTAGTGCCCTTTTGTGAGGCATTAATCCTCATTACTGTCAATTATAATTTAAGGACGTAGGTTCCCTAGCTGATTAGCATAGTAGCACACATATGATTTAGCAGTCACGCAAAACAAACACTCGCAAATTAATATTCAATAAAATCTGAAAATGTATGCCATTATCTAGATCTATTAGAAAAAATAATTTTTTTAAATCCTTCCCTAAACTGGGGTAAAAATAATTATTCCACCATTATGACCAACAGTGTATATCCTAATGTTTTACTCTGTTTTAAAAGATAAAAACGGCCCTTTTCCTTTTTGAAACGAGATTCAAATAATGATTCAAAACTTTTCCATCATCAGTCTTCCCCAAATCGTAACAATTGAATTTCCCTTTTAAAGGGAAATCTGGCATTATATAGCTATAGTAAAGTAATACAAAGCAGAAACATCAGAGAAGCACACTGATGAAAGTTTAAACGAAATCTGACAAAATAAAAAATCACGAATGTTCAAAATTTGTAATCCCTATACGAATGTGGGCACTTCAAATTGGCTGAATCAACAATGTCACTGTGATGTAGTGACGGACAACTTTCCCATTTATTCCAACGCACAAACTATGCATCGGGAGGGTCTTTTCGTTTTAGGGGAAATATAATGATATCATTTATCTATCCATAATGTATTTTGTGTAATGCCCAAATGGAGAAGGAACTTTGGAGACATAGAAATTAATAATATTTTTGTACACGAATTTTTGAATACGTCACAATCCACTTACAAAACTGCCAATTGGAGATTTGCATAGTTTTAACTATTTTCTCATATTTCAAACATTCATAACTCTCATATTATTGGCCCCGGCGTTTTATTTCAAACTTTCGCCATCCCACTTGTTTCTCTGATTTCCTGCTCTCATTCAACTGAACTTAATATTACAAAAGTTGGATTGCCCTTTAAGGATTAACCCCAGTAACTATTCAGCATCCAGTACTTCTACAGCTATAGTAAAGCTGCATGTATAATAAATTTGACGATGTGATAGACGTGTGTGTGAGTAATTGGTTTTTACAGACGTGGATCAATCAGATATGAGTATTTACGTGACCAGGCGCGTACGCAGGGGGGGGGGGGGTGTTTTGGGGGTTAACCCCCCCTTTGGCATTTTTTATGTGTGTATTTTTAAGAAAACCCCCCTGAAACCCCCCTTTGTTTTGTTTAAAACCCCCCCCCCCCCCCCTTGAAAAAATCCTGCGTACGCCCCTGTACGTGACTCAGTTTCGAACCTGCGTCCTCGGCTGAATCAGTTTGTAACTTTTACAGGCGCACGCCACAACTGGAGCACTCCGCTGATATATGCCTCGATCGTATTTATATACTTACGGATGTTGCCTGTACTAACATCTGATCCACAGTAGGCTAAGACTCCGATATAGTAGGTCCCGAGCACATACTCGGGATCCCAACTGGAGATAGTCAGACTCTCAGAGCCCCATTCATAAGAAGACCAGGCCAAGCTCCTGAATGTTGGGAGCTTCTCGGGTCCTCTGGACACGTACAGGTCAGGCTCGCCTTCAGCATGGTTGACCTAGATTAATATATAACATTCGTATAAGTTTTGCAAAATTTGCATAAGTTGACAAAAAATATAGTATCAAGTATCAACCGAGGTCTGTATCATTTTCATCTTGAAAGCAGCTTTCTAAAATCCCCCAAAATAAATCTGCATCCTTTTCAAGTTTGATGATCAGTTTTGTTCCTGAAACAATTTTGAGAGTTCAAGATCAAGGCTTACAACCCAATGAAGATGTCTAAGATTATATTTTATCTGTTATGAGTAGATGAATTGTCTGTATTATTGGTTTTCTATGTGTTTCTATCTGTTCTGTCATCCCAGGAATGCATTGATAAGGTATTTTGGTGTCAGGAGTGGGATTATGTTTTTTCCGTACCTCCGTTTCGTTGACAATCAGCCATGCATAAAGTCTTTCGTCTATGGCTGATTGTCAACGAAACGGAGTTAAGTCTTTTATTAAGTCTGCTTGCTGCTACGGCAGGCAGCCAGTGAAAATGAATTGGTTTAATGAAATGATGGAAATGCAAGCACGACTTTAGACAAACAGAACTTGTTATTCCTACCTTATTTTTCCTGATTGAAAAGTGATTTGAAATTCAGATACTGTCCGCCAAATGACTTTTTGGTTCCCTCTCTTCAAATTAATTTTAATCACTCATGCGTGAAATATGCATCATATGAGTTGTATCAAATGAAAGAGGAGGATCTAAGCTTTACAAAATACGTGTCATTTATTAATTATAATTGTGATTAAAGGTATTACAAAGTTTTGGTATGGGGTCATGAATTTGGTTCTTTATGTTGTATAGCTCCCTCTCAAGGTCAAGATATTAATTTAGCTATGAAACAGTGTTTCTTGACTGAAATCGACCGATTAGCTATTCCCGTTAGGAAATTATATATCCCAACTACATATTCTGAGATTTTCATGGTCGCAGCTACGATTGTACGGCCATAGGCGCTATTTGAAATTTATCAAAATTTACCGGGAGCACCGGTAAATTTTTATATTCAATTTTTCTCGAAAACAGAAGTGTTTTAGGGGCTAATTTTTTTAGTGCTTATAATACATCCACAGGGGCATCCAAATATATAAAAATTGTAAAGATTCACTATCCACCCAATTTTCAAAATTTCCCAAAACTTTGTATTACCTTTAAGTTATGATAAAACATCGATAATTCTCGGTCTCGTTTTTTCTGGGACGCACTGTATTATCATAATGATCACTGCAATTATTGTTTCTTGCTGTCATTATCAACATTCAATTATAATTATATGCGTTTACTTGGAGTACAGAATCTTGCATTTTGAAAGTATTAAAACAAATATATGCGGTTTTTTGTTTAAAATATTGTTGTTCAAATGATTTGGCGCACAAAACATTGCATTCAAAATTCATACCTGAATTGCAAATAAGACTAATATTTACCTGTATTTTTAAATCTTTGCATGGTTCGGTGGCATCCACCTTGAAGTATTTGTATTCATTACATGGTACGGTATGTTGCTCTGTCTCCACACCTAGACTTAGCTGAACATGTTGTCCCAATACTGCTGTAAAGCAGGTACATACGAGGAGCACTGTGTGTAGTGCCATACGTGAGAGAGAAAGACGAGCCATGCTTGGTCGGGATCCAATAATGATTTTGGGGAAACTTGTCACGAACAGAAAACCCGACTGGTAGCTGAGAGAGAGGGGGAATAGAAAATTATATCTATATTGTGTACAGCAACAAGATAATTATGACTTCAAAGGTCGCTTGATTCAATAATAGCACGAACAGCTGCCATTGTTTGCCATGTTTGTCTAATGATAAATGTTTCACAAAGAAATTCCGTGCTGTTATGTGAAAACTGGTTGGCAGAAACAAACGATTTTTTTCTTTCTTCTTCTACTTAGAGATATCGCTTGTCATCTTGTTAAACAAAATAATATTTGGTTGAAAAATGCGCACTTTATAATTAAGTATTTTGCATATTTCTTTCATTACCCTGTAGGATTCGACCGTCATTGTTGGTCAAACAGTTTTTGAGCGTCATGTAACGCCTGGCTGGAATACTCCCCAGGGAGTGGAGATTGTGCACACATTGTGTGCGGGCAAGCACTGAATCCAATGACCGGGGTAAAAGTATATTTGTAAAGCGCTTAAGAGACATTTGTATTAAGCGCTATATAAAAATTAAATATTATTATTATTATTACATCTGAATGGTATAACTTGCAGCCAATATCAGGTGACAAGAAACTAGCAAAAGAAACACACATGAAACCATTGCCACAATATCAAAGTGATACCGCAAGCCCTTTCACCTTAATAGAAGAGATATTTAGCATGTAATTCTATATGATACACATGTATTTACCCAACATCGACCCACACCCACCAAACAACACTATCCAGCATCATTTAAATAAACCTCCGCTTGTGATACCGGTACCTATCACGGATACTATTACGAAACCGATAGCAAAAACAAATATACTTAACAATTACGTGTTCATAGATCCCTAATCGATTGTCTTAATAAAGTAAACTGAGTGAGACGATTAGATAAATCGTTTGAATTAGTCAACATCAATATTGTACATACGCGTATATCCACGGGAACTTGATATTATTTGGTTTTCGGAGGTTTTGCAGAGCCCCCTATTTTTTGAAAAAAATTGACTGGTGACTGTATTAACGGAAAAAGATCAGTGATAACCAAAACGAAAATAAAGGAATGATAAGACGGTAATTTCATTCGCAAATACTTACCTTAATGTTTTAGCGCACACTTGTTGATCAGTAGGTCCGAGCGGTTATATCTCTCTAGACTCTCTGTGCGAATCAAATTTGCCAGTCTAGTGTTTGTCCCCGTCCAATGACTGTTTATACACCAGGACACTCCAGGACACTCCTTTTTTCTCCGAATTTATATTATAATTGTGACCGAGCTGTGACTTATATGAAGTAAATATCTTTCGATTTTTAAACAATATCATCGAGGTCCCACTAGCTGTGCTCACTAGCCCAAGTCACAAGGTCATGCGTTTTCAACACCCGCTACCAATCGGCTCCGAAGCAAAATGAGTTGCATTTTCTTTTCTTTCAGTGCTGTGAAAAAAAATATCTCGATGCACTTTGCCCCTTGTTCTAGGATTATCCGAATCGCCGGATCACCAACCAATCGTGCATGCATCTCGCGGAATGTGCAATTACAAAACCATTGTCTGATATAACAATTTTGACGTTAACCGCTTTTATTTAGATTGGGAGGAAACATGGTTTTAACGAGCGTTTTGGTTTCAATAAATGTATTACTTGAGTATGGTTTGCAATCATAACGATTTCAATTCAAATGCTAGAGCGCCGTATGGCAGCCGTGCTAAAGCCAGGGTAATAATCGGGAGTGCCAGGAGGGTCAAATCTGACTGACATGAGCGCTATACAAGAACCCACTATTATTGTTTATTATTATTATTATAACGTACAACTACAGGTTCAAAAGACAACAGAAATTAATTGCACAATTATTGTGCATGATGTATTTGAGCATGCATGGTTGGTAATAATAAGACATTATCTATATAAAGTGTCTGCTCATTGGTTAACGGGTGCATGGTTTAAAAGACCCCTTAAAATGATACCGCCACCCCCCCCCCCCCGGGAAAGAGTGAACAAAAACACTGACAAAACACAAACATTACAGTAACTGCGTTTCAAATCTGAATGCGAAGCAATAGTATCACAAAGTAAGGCCTTGATTGTCTACTGATTATAATAATACAATAATTATTAGATCAATTCATATAGCGCAACTACTATAAATATACTCTACTGCGTTGTAATTAAAACAAACGACTGCTACTTTACAGACACACACTTTTTTTTTTTGGTTCATGTTTTATTGCTCCAAATAAACAGAAAAAAACATGGATAACAATTTCGTGAACACATGCATGCATATGCATGGACCTAGAGTAAAATAATATATTCTCTATCAATCGAACCGCTTCCCAAATATTCCTGTCTTTTATAAATCCTACCTGATCATAATGAATTAGGCCTATGTCATTTAAAACCATTTTAATATTAGTTGCTAAAAACTTCGATAATATTTTATAATCTACATTTAACAGCGTAATGGGTCTATAATCTTTTATACACAAACACACACGCACGTACACACACATACACTACACAATACACTCACAAACTCATACAAAAAGATCATATGAACACATTATATTTAGATTTCGCCTTAAGATTTTTCTTTTGATGCCGCCATCCTTTAATAGTAAGAGCGTCGCTTATGATGGCGGTCTCCTGCGCATTTCCGCAGATAGTTAGGATAATACTCTAAATTCATAATAATTCGTCACTGTTTTCACGCAGTGACGGTAGTGAATGAAAATTGCTATAGAAATATTATGTTCGTTCATTTAATCGAAATTAAAGTGGAGAGAACTAACAATCATTAAGAGGAGAAACGGAGCTGTTTAGTAGAATGTGCTAACTGATGATGAAACCTTTTTCCGATGCTGAATTGTATATAACACGAAGAAGCTGAAGCTCTCTAATTTCAATTATATATACTCGCATTATTAAATATGTACATATCTTCCTTTCAAATTCTCTCACTCATTTATACCACTTTATATATCTTTTTTTAATACCTCTCATTCATTTAAAAATCTCTCCCTTTATCATCTTCTTACAATGTGTCACTTTGTATTTCTTCCATTCAAATCCACTTACTCTTTATATCTCTATGTCTTTAACAAATCCCGATTTTATTATCTTCTCACATTCTCTCAGAATTTTTTCTCTGTTTCATATTATATCACTCCCTTTCATTAAATAATTATCTCCCTTTATCACATTCTCGTATTCTCGCAATCTTTATCTCAGTCTTCCGTTCAAATTGTATTACTCTATCATACATCTCTTTCATTAAACAAAATTGATCTCACTTTAAATCAATATCTTCTCACATTATCTCTTTATCTCTTCCTTTCGAATTTTCTCAATAAATTATACATCTTTTTCCTTAAAACTGCTCTCAATTTCTCCTCTCAACACGTTCGTATAATTATGCTTCCAGGGGCGGATCTAGCTTTTTGCTAAGGGGGGGGGTTTGACCAAAATAATGACGATGCGGAGCATCGTCCACGAGCCGCGAAGCGGCGAGCCGATTTTTTTTTGGGTGTTTATTTGAACCCCGTAAGTGATGTTTTCCTGGCATCTATTAACACAATGGAGACCATAAAAAGCAGTGCATGATAACGTCTTTTTAAATCAAGTAACAGTTAAATACACAGTTATATCCAGAGTTATCATGTGTTTGGTTAAGTTACCAGATGAGTTGAATATCTTCTCACAATATTTGCACTTGAAAGGGTTTCTCTCCAGCGTGCGTTTTTTTTTCTTTTTTTTTTCTTTTTTGGGGCCGGCCAAGGGGGGGGGGGGTTTAAACCCCCTAAACCCCCCCCCCCCGTAGATCCGCGCCTGGCTTCATATCTCTCTTCTACTTACTCATAAAAACACAGTTGATAGTATTGTAATTGGAACTAGATTAATACACGTCAAACAAACATTTAGTCACTAATGCTACTATGTCGATGGCTTTAGCTAATGAATCATCCTGTAATAGTGGCAACACCTATTGTATCAAGTTTTCCTTTTTACATTGGCTTTACTTACAATAAATATCATTTTAATTTGGAAAATAATAGAAATAGTAATCGCAATAATAATAGGTATAGCACACCAAAAATAAGTACAACAAACACATGTTATTTGATGATTGCAAATGATCAAGCTTTATGAAAGCTTCAAAAAACAAAAAACAGAATTGAAATCGGTCAATGCGTTGTGATTTTATACCATTTTTTTGAAATCGCAAAATTACCGAAAAACCTGCCAAAAATGGTCAAATTGGCAAAAATGGCAAAATTCAACAAAGTTGACGACTTAATTCATCACTTTCTTGGACACAAATAATAAATTAAATTATCAGACACTAAAATATCATCTTTGTGGTAAAAAATACAAAAAAGAAAATTCATATATCTATTACCGTTTTGAAAACAGAAGCCAACAAAATAAGTCAATTTTTTGCCATTTTTGCGAATCTGCAGATATGAAAAAGTTGTGAAAATAACTAAGTCCGCCTAATTAATATGCGCATATGTAATCAAATCAAAACCGAACATGATACATCAGTGAAACCTATGTATATCAGATGGGTATGGAAATATATTTTATTTGAAATATTTTTAAAAAAAAATGAATATTCATCAAATATGCAAATTAGGTAATTTTAGTTAATTAAATATTCGCGCACTCATTATGCAAATTAGGGAAGTCAAACTGTTCATTTTGTTGGCATTTTTTAAATCATATATTTATAGATCATATTTACACCAAAATATTAATATTAAATTCCAAATATTTTTGCAATGCCAATAAAATATGGCGATGGAAATTACTTTGATCACCGTCACAGCTATTTCCTCATGTGTTTTACAAATTATTCAGAAAAACCGATCAAAATGATAAGAATCTGCAGACTTTCAGCTACATCACAGTATATTTTTCTTTTTAAAAGATGTCAGATTTTCGGATTTATGACGATTTTCCGAGAAACCATTCAACAGGCCATAACATTCCACAGGGACTGAATTTCAGAGTAAAAAAAGTTTGGTGACCCCAGTACAGTTGTGGCTACCTTGAGTGTAAACAACAAATTGATTCAATGAGTGAAACACATGAGGATATTGCATTTTTTGTAGGGGAGTTTTATACATTGAGGTGCATTTTCACCAAGCAGAATAACAGTGCAAGTAAATGGGCGATCAGCGGGCCATGTTACACATGGCTGAAAAGACAATATACTAATTAAATAATTTAACATATTTCCCACATGCCTATAACAATGAAACTACACAGAATTGTAGTTAAAGGTATGCTTAATATATATGAAATAACAATTTAAAAATATTGTTAAGTTTTTTTAAAATAAATTTACAAAAAATGCTATTTCTACCAACTGACTGCTGTTGTGTGTGTGTTTTTGCGGGGCAGACTGTGTGCACAGGCAGTGTGATCACCCTAATAATAATGATACTTATAATGATAATAATAACAGGACTACTGATAATGTTATATTATTATCGAAATGTTAGGCGCCCATTAATTTGGTTCTTGTTTGAAATATCGTTTAACTTGCTCTTTCAAAGCTTTAAAGCAGTTTTGAATAATGCAAACGCACTGTTCATTACAATTACAGACCCATTGAAGCACTAAAATATGCCCTTTTACCCTCACCATCGACAATATCTCCACAATGCTTTATTTTATGATAAAGATGGGATTAATCTTGCCCTCATTATTGATTAAAAAGCATATCAAAATAATCTTCTCATTCGCTTTTGAAATGTTTGTTTCCTTCAGGTCATGTTCGGTTATGTTCGTATTTAAAAAAAAAAACGTTGCTCCGTTGAGCGTGACTGTATAGATTAATGTTATCAATGTATCATTGTACTTCTACTCTATGAAAGCAGGGAATCTTATAATACATCTCATAGATATTCGCAATATCTTTTTGTTTTCGAGTTTAATTTTTTCTGGGATGCACTGTTTAGTAACTAATTAATAAACCGAGCATCTTACTTTAGATTACCTCACATTTCACACAAAAAACATATTTTGTTAACCTTATTTTTGGAAGATAATATATTAATTTGTGTCTTTTTATATCCTTTTACCTTCTCTTGAATTACTTATATGACATGGTGTCATGTTTTGTATATAGTTTTCATTGAAGGAATGCACTTTTTCATTGTATTCGATTTATTTAGGTAATGATTGTGAAATGTAAAATGAAATAAACTTAAAACTTAAAACTAATAAATAATGTCATGAATTACACTGTATTTTGACACATTTAAATTATAATATATTTTGTTTCGTTAATCACTAGTTCTAGTCGTACTCTGAAATACAAGCCCATTACTCGAGACCCAGACAGATATGTAAATTCATAATGAATATGTAGTGTTATTATGTATGTGTGTATTTACATGTATATAGTATATGTATATGTATATGTGTATTTACATGTATATGCATATGTGTATGCACTGTGTGTATGTATATGTATGTATATGTATAGGTAAGTATATACATACACGCATGCATTTTGTATCATAGACCCTACACAAACTGAACTTTTATGTTGTAATCAAATATCTTTGACGTTTCATCATTTCATGAAGCACTAAGTATTTTTATACATTGAAGTTTTAACAAATGAAAGTCTCTTTGCGATAAAAACGAGATTCCATAAACGCACAAAAGAACAAACCGCCACTATGCTTATCATTTATAATTATATGATTATTTTTAAATTGCTTGAGTGTAAAGATGAAAAGTGCTCCGTCTTTTTTAACATCATAATTAACACCTCTGTCTTTTTAGTGCTGTTCATGTGAAAATTGGTGCATGGAACGACAAAAAACACCAAATCGAACATTCCTAAAGCTCCGATATAGACTTATACAAACAATGACAAAAGAACGAAAACCTGATTTTATATGTATATATGTATATATATATATCGTTGTTGTTGGGGTGGGGTATTCCCTTGCCCCCACTCAGGTGTTCAGATGCAATCAGGTGTGCAACCAGGTGGTATGAAAAATTGAAGAAAATCCAATTTTTAACCCCCCACTTCTTTCTCACATACGTATCTAAATTGTCTGGAGCATTCCTTATCCGACCAACTATCATACTTTAACATCATTCGAAAACAGATTCCATTGTCATTGAACGAATAACTTTTAAGATTGCTATATGTAGCTCTTGATCCATCTAGCCACCTTGCCTCATCGAGACTTGAGTTGGCCAGCCCGATCCAGATGTCCGCCTTGGTACTACCTACAATGAAGTCCTGTTCCCCTTGCGACTCGATGAAGACCAGATGGGATCCGTATTGAGAACAAGCTGAAACCGCAGATGCATGATTCATCTCGCAAGTGCTGAAATTGTAGGACGACCCGCCGTAGTCATATTCCACCGGTGGAGATGAGCATGCTAAAAAGATGAAAACAATATGTAAATTACTTAATTTTAAGAAAGTAGACAAATTAATTATTTGGGTAGAAACCGGAAAATTAAAGGAAAATAGATAATGATGATGATGATGACGAACATAATAATAATAAGGAAAATGAAAGTAATGATAATAAAAATAGATGTAAAGACATTAAAAAATTACAGCTTTGATAATCAATGTCTAAAGATACTTTGCTTACCATCGCAAATTTTGGCAAATGTTTACAGTTTTACACAGGAGGAGGAGGGGGAGAAAAGGAGAACGGTAGTGGCTAGACCTATTATTATGATGATCAAATGCTTTGTTACAGCCGACTTACCTGACACTGTTTCATCCCCCCTCCCACAATATGCTGATGACACAGTTTTGTATCGTGAAGTTTATACCGACACTGACAGCGGTAGTGGCTAGACCTATTATTATGATGATCAAATGCTTTGTTACAGCCGACTCACCTGACCGTTAAACCGTTTCAGAGTCAACAGAATTATCGACTACGTACACGACGACCAAGCCCACGACGAGTCCTAAAACTGTAAACAGTGTCAGGTACGTCGTTGAGTCAGACAAAGGCTGAGAGAGAGATGAAGAAAGAGAGAGAGAGAGAGAGAGAAAGAGAGAGAGAGAGAGAGAGAGAGGGGGGGGGGAGGGGAGTGGCTAGATATATCATAATAATGATCAAATGCATGCCGTCATTTCATTGTTTCTCTTACTTACTGGAGGTGGTGGTTTCTTGCGATATCGTTGTGTCTGACATCGTGGTCGTAGGACTCGTCGTAGGCCTGGTCGTCGTGTCCGTAGTCGATAATTCTGTTGACTCTGAAACGATTTAACAAACACAACTGAGTTAAATGACAGTATAGTTGATGGTTCAAAGCTGTAACAAATGAAACCACACGTACAAAGCAATGAGATTAGGAATGACACCTAAACAGAAATGCAAGGCCAAAACGAAGAAAATTTGGCTCTATGAAAAAATATAATTTTTTACAGTTTATCTATTTCATAAGATATATAATTTATTATTTAGTGGTGTTTTGTCAATGTCGAAGGGATTTGTTTGTGCCAAATAATGGATCTGAATGCGTTCTTGTGGCGTGTTTGTTGTCATCAAAGTCGAGAGCAAAAGAATAAGACGGGAATTCCCCTAAAAACAGAGTTTTAGCGATGCCCTTGAATGAAAATTACAAAAAAAAATCAGATAAAGACTGAGAGAGAGAGAGAGAGAGAGAGAGAGAGAGAGGGGGGGGGGGGGTTGGCTAGATATATCATAATAATGATCAAATGCATGCCGTCATTTCATTGTTTCTCCTACTTACTGGAGGTGGTGGTTTCTTGCGATATCGTTGTGTCTGACATCGTGGTCGTAGGACTCGTCGTAGGCTTGGTCGTCGTGTCCGTAGTCGATAATTCTGTTGACTCTGAAACGGTTTAACAAACACAACTGAGTTAAATGACAGTATAGTTGATAGTTCAAAGCTGTAACAAATAAAACCACACGTACAAAGCAATGAGATTAGGAATGACACCTATATAAACAGGAATGCAAGGCCAAAACGAAGAAAATTTGGCTCTATGAAAAAATATAATTTTTTACAGTTTATTTATTTTATAAGATATAATTTATTATCTAGTGGTGTTTTGTCAAAGGCGAAGGGATTTGTTTGTGCCAAATAATGGATCTGAATGCGATTGTGGCGTGTTTGTTGTCATCAAAGTCGAGAGCAAAAGAATAAGACGGGAACCTCCCCCCCCCCTAAAAAAACAGAGTTTAGCGATGCCCTTGTATGAAAATTACAAAAAACTCAGATAAAGACTGAGAGAGAGAGAGAGAGAGAGAGAGAGAGAGAGAGAGAGAGGGGGGGGGGGGGTTGAGGAGAGGGAGAGTGGGGAGTATTAGCTAGACCCATTACAATAATAATTAAATCACGTCATTCATTCATATGTTTCTCTTTCTGGAGCCTTTGGAGATGGTCGTTTCTTGCGATGTCGTTGCGTCTGATCGTTCCGGCATCGTGGCCGTTGGGCTCGTCGCGGGCTTGGTCGTCTCTATAAATGACTCTATAAATAAAATGTTGTATACAAGATACAGCAAACTGCGTGCAAGCAAAAACAACTACGTAGAATTTTCATTAAATGGCCACCCCTTCCCCCGATATGCCTATCATATAACACCTACGTTCATCGCAGTGTCTCCCTTGAAACCCACTTGAGCAGTGACAGTTGTAGCCTACTTTTGTTTCCTCACAGCAGCCGTTTTTACAAAGGTGTTTGCCACAATCTGCGAAATAAGTAATAAACGAGGTAAAGTCAATACTGATAAACAAATTGTCATTACATTTTGTGCTGTTTGGTGTGAAAATGTATTTTTTCGGGCACTTATAACATCATTTCAAAATGTATGATCTGTACCTTTAATTATTGATTAGTGAAACAAAGAATAATTTGACATTTGAGAACAAAAAAAAATATCAAGAAAGCATGATACTCACCCGGGACTCTGCAAATTATATGTTCGGCAACATATTTTCCAGCAACGAAAGCAGAGGAAGGGAAACATTTTGGGACGGTCTGCAACATGGTGTCATCGGGCAGACGCAACATCATACACTTAAAGAACTTCGGCAAGGTACTTTGCAGGCCGAAATCGTCTGGACAAGATGTTTTCGTCAGCTTGGACGAATCCGATAAAACAGACAAGGCTGTGTGGATTAAAACAAAAATGAAATCGATAATGGGCTCTTCCTCCCCTCCTACTTCCATCCCTTCCCAATCACGTACCCTCTTCCTCCCTCGCCTCCCCTCCTCCTCCATCCGCTGCTCCTCTTCTTCAACCTCCTCCCCTTCCCCTTCCTCCCCGCCTCTCCTCCTCCTCCCCATCTTCTTCCTCTTCTACCTCCTCCTCTTCCCTTTCATCATCATAATCTTCTCCCCCTCTTCCTCCTCATCCTTCTCCTCTTCAATCTGCTCCTCCTCCTCTTCTCCCCGTCTCCCTACTCCTTTTCGTCGTTCGCCTCCTCTTATCACCCCCTTCCTCTCCCCCTTCCCTCTACCATATTTATTCTTATAGCCTTCCCCCCAATCCTCCTCTTCTTCCTCCTCCTATTCCTTCTCCTCCTCCTCAACTTCCTGCCCCCTCCTCCTCCTCTCCTTGCTCCTCCTCCTCCTCCTCCTCCCCTTCCTCCTCGTTCTCCCCTCCCTTCCTCTTCCTTTCCTTGCTCCTCCTGCTACTCCTCATCCCCTCCTCCCCGTTCTTCTACTTCTCTTTATCCTCCACTTCTCTCTCTCTCCTCGCCTCCTTCCCTTCTTCCTCTCGCCTACCCCTTAGGAATGAAATTTCCCTTCAAATAGTTTGAAACAGTCACTAGGGAGAATTTTCCAAACTGTGAACGTTTTACTTGAGATGCAATGGAGGTCCCTTGCTCCTATTTCGCTTCATTATGGTAAATTTGAAAGCCAAAATCTGTCAGTAAAATCATGAAAATATGACGCATATTTAAAGTCAAAATTATTCTTACCAATGGACAAACAGGTTACGGTACCAAACAGCAACTCCCACAATACACCGTATTTTTGGTTTTTAGCCTGTATTTAGAAAAAAAATATTAACATTGCATAAACAAATACAACAAGAACAAGAGCAAGAACAAAATAACAACAACAGAAAAATTACGATTGATAATGGCTAATGTTGATAATGGTATTGTTTAAAATGGTGATAATGACAATCATGATGATGAAGAGAGTGATGATGATGATAAATATCATAGAAATATTAATAAGAGAAATTACGGTTACATGTAGCCCAATCACTAACGTAACATAAGACTGTAATTGGTTTTTATATGGATTGAATCATATCTTTCTAACAGACAACACAAAATAATATAGCTGCATGATGTAATAACTAACAAAATTCCATGTTCCATATGGGGTTCCTCAAGGGTCACGTCTCGGCCCCCTCATTTGTACACTCTTTATTCAAAGGTGTTACCCAAATGTTTCTTGTTATTGTTATACCAATTACACACAGGGTGCGTTCAAGCGATTTTTCAAAGCTAGAATCACAAACATGAATCACAAATCAAAACGCCGTTACAAAACAATTAGGTCACTGCGGGAAAGCGTTCAAGCGATTTTCCATTAACGCTGATTCTAGCTCATTTCGAGCCCAGCCACTGCGCATCACACTGCGCATTTTGACCCAGGAAGTATAGGTCAACTTCGGCGCGCGCTTTCTGGAATTGTTTACGGCCGACTGTCGACTGCTGTTTTAAGCATAGATCGCAATAATAAAACAAAGAATGAGAAGGTGATAGAAGGAAGAAACAAAGAATAACTTGTAGAGATAATCCCGATGGCAGCTATCATACAGCTAAACTTATAACATAAGGAAAGACAGAAAGAGAAAGTGATAGAATGATAAAAACAAAGAATAACATAAGAATAGAAGGAAGAAACAAAGAATAACATAAGGAAAGACAGAAAGAGAAAATGATAGAAGGAAATCAAGGAATAACATAAGAGAAAGTGATAGAATGATTAAAACAAAGAATAACATAAGAGAAAGTGATAGAATTATAAAAACAAGGAATAATATAAGAGAAAGAGATAGAATTATTTAAAAAACGAATAACATAAGAGAAAGTGATAGAAGAAAGAAACATAGCATAATATAAGGAAAGACAGAAAGAGAAAGTGATAGAATGATTCAAACAAAGAATAACATAAGAGAAAGTGATAGAATTATAAAAAGAAAGAATAACATAAGAGAAGGTGATAGAAGGAAGAAACAAAGAATAACATAAGGAAAGACAGAAAGAGAAAGTGATTGAATGATTAAAACAAAGAATAACATAAGAGAAAGTGATAGAATTATAAAAACAAGGAATAACATAAGAGAAAGTGATAGAATTATTTAAAAAAAGAATAACATAAGAGAAAGTGATAGAAGAAAGAAACAAAGCACAATATAAGGAAAGACAGAAAGAGAAAGTGATAGAATTATAAAAACAAAGAATAACATAAGAGAAAGTGATAGCAGGAAAAAACAAAGAATAACATTACGAATAGAAGGAAGAAACAAAGAATAACATAAGGAAAGACAGAAACAGAAAGTGATAGAATGCTTAAAACAAAGAATTACATAAGAAAAGATGATAGAAGGAAAAAACAAAGAATAACATAAGAATAGAAGGAAGAAACAAAGAATAAAATAAGGAAAGACAGAAAGAGAAAATGATAGAAGGAAAACAAGGAATAACATAAGAGAAAGTGATAGAATTATACAAACAAAGAATAACATAAGAGAAGGTGATAGAAGGAAAAAATAAATAATAACATAAGAATAGAAGGAAGAAACAAAGAATAACAAAAGAGAAAGTGATAGAATTTTAAAAACAAAGAATAAAATTAAGAGAAGGTGATAGCAGGAAAAAACAAAGAATAACATAAGAATAGACAGAAAGAGAAAATGATAGAAGGAAAACAAGGAATAACATAACGGAACAGGCCACGATAAAGAGCATGGTATAGTGAACGCAAATTGCATGAAAAGCAGGCGCGCGGTTTTTGCCCAAACCGGAACAGGCCACGATAATGACGCCATAGAATCATGATTGAGATTTCCATTCGTTCAATCGAATTTTAGCTACCATGATTCTGCAGAATCATGATACAAAACGCATCTTTTTCAGCGTTTCATGTTTGTGTTTTTAAACACGTTTATTTATACGACCGACGAAAAAATCGCTTGAACGAAACGTGTTTTAAACTAAACGTTTTTAAAAATCGTGATTCTAGGGTGAAAAAGTGTCGATTGAACGCACCCACAGAGAGAGAGAGAGAGAGAGAGAGAATCAAGGATTATTTATTGTACAAACAATTAAGAGAAGGAAAAGCAGAATTTTGATACCGGCTAGTACTGCACCTAACACAAATATATATATATATCCGCTCTTGGATGTTCCAACATAGCCTAAGCTAACGCTTAATGATGGAAAAACGGATTTTCTTATTGTTGGAACATCAAGAAAAGTTAAAAGGCTAAATATCAATCAAATACAAATTGGAGACTCAGAAGTTAAACCGTTAAGCTCTGTGAGAAATGAGGTGTATGGCTTGATTCTCGCTTAAAGATAGAGAAGTAACACATGCAAATCTGCCTTTTATATGTTATACAATCTCCGTCACATTCTTAAGCACAAGAAAGCCTTGTCCATTAATTTATTAGCAGTAGGCTTGATTATTGTAATGGATTATTGTTTGGCTAGCCAGATTCACAAATAATCAAGTTACAGCGTGTCCAGAATGCATGTGCAAGACTTGTGATAAGTTCCTCAAAATTTTCCTATACTACACATGTTTTAATTTAGATACAGTGGTTGCTAATAAGGTAGATAATTGCAGGGTTTTTTCGAGCACATTTAAAAAAAATGTTCATTCAGTTTAGCGCAGATTGTCATTTAATTAAATGTATCGGACAAGGGATTCAACACTTGAATGGTTCAATTTTTATTCATTCCGTCTAGCAAAATAATGTACCATTCAAGATTCCTTCAAATTTAACGACACTTGCCGAAATGTGGGCAGTCAAATTCAATTAAGCAAATTTAAACAAATCCATACACTGGAGTCTTCTTGTACGAACACATGAATATTTCATATGAAAAGGGGATAATTTGTATTTTGTATTTGTATTTATTCACAATTCAGTAAAAAGCTAATAGGCCTATGTATGTGAATGCAGCAAAGGTTTGAAAAACCCGTACAGGGCTGCATCTTCAATTCTTCAATCTTAAAAAAAAAGATTTATAGTACACAAATAGTAGAAAATACATGATCGTAAAAACGAGTCGGAAACTTATAAAATATATAATATGAATAGAAACGCACAATAAGATTTCACAGCATGCAAATAGAGGTTGTATATATCATAATATCAATTAAAATACACAAACGTTACACTGGTTAAAACAAAGTTATTAAAAAATAGATTATTAAGAGTTGGGTGTTAAATTGTATGACGGTGTCTTTATCAGGTAGTATTATTTCAGACAATACAAAGATGTTCTTAAATTTGACATTTTGTTCCGTGGGGGGGGGGGGGGGGGGTAAGGTCACCTTTTTTACAAAAAAAAACTCAAAAGGGGGGGGGGGGTTTCCGTAAAAAACATACACATAAAAAAAACTCAAGGGGGGGGGGTTTAACCCCAAACCCCCCGCCCCCCCCTGCGTACGCGCCTGACGCTCGACGAAAAGCGTACATAACCCATGAATTTGAATGAGAAACATGTTAATTTGATTGAATCAAACGCGAATTTAAATACACAGATCATGAATTTGTACTTTCTAATCTAACCAAGACTGGGGCAGATCAATTTCGATTAAATTGATTGAAAAAGTTGCGAAATTGGCCGGAAAAACCTATACTGCTCTTTCTCTTCTGTTCTTCATAATTTTCTTCTTTTCTTCTGTTTTTATTGTTCTTATCCTTTTCCCTTTTTATTTCCATTTTCTTCATCCTTATTCCTCTTTCTTCTTCTAGGCACGATGTAGATCAAAATATGGAAGTTCATCTGAAGAGAGCAGGAAATTTGCCCAATAGACCAATTTGCAGTTAGCACATAATAAATGTGTATCAAATCTTCACTTCGAAGACTCCAGTCTAACTCAATCTTTTGCTTTCTTTGGCTGAAGTCGCATGTACAATTATATTTCTTTTAACTCGAACCACATAGCTGTTATTCATTTAGTCATGAGTCACTCTCCTTTTCATCACACAAACATTGCTTTCTATAGCATGACCCGCTGTATAAGTCATTTATGATAATATGTCTATTTTCATTTTTTTTCTTCTATTCTCTTTTTCTTGTTTGTAGTATATATTTATTACGTTGTACTGTTTAGAAATGTATCATGTATATACCTATATTGAAACGGACAACAAGTAAAATGGCAATCAATTCAAATCGGACTCATAGTGGCCATTTCACTACGATTGAAACAAAAATATAAATTACTTACCATTTTACAGATCAATCTTCAAGGGCTTCCGAAAATGATTAAACAGCACGATGATAACCTGACGTCTTTCTCGGATAAAAAAAGTAACACATTCGGAAACAAAGAATACAGTTGCTTGATTACAGAAAGGCGGGAAATATTAACCGTAAAATTCAATCTGTAGGCTATATAATTATAGTGATCGATCAACGGAGATCAATTGAAATCGCAGGAGACATGACTTGATATCTACGTTCGACCAATTGTAAATGGTAAATGATGCGTGTTTCCCTTTCTGCAGGCAGTAAGCTCATGTGAGATCGATATGAAAAGGAAAATACTGCCAACCGGTGGATCAAAATTATGATGACGATTGGTGGATTGAAATTATGGGATAGATTATGGAAACACCCTAATGGATGTAGCTAATATGATGATTGTTTGGTTTTATTTTTTGTTTGAAAAGGCACCTGTTACTTTAGCAACCTGTTGTGTGGTGAACAGAAATTATGGGATGGCTATCAACGCAGATGATTGTTGATTATTTGTTCGTTTTTTGTGTGCTTTAGTTTGAGAAAATGCACGTTTTTTCAGAAATATTATACCTTTGGATCGAATTAGAGGATAGCTCGTTGAGATAGTTATTAGTACCAATAATATTTTTGGTTTATTTGTTTTTGCTTTTGTTTGGAAAAACGCACGTTATCTCATAAACATTAAAATTTGGATCGAATGTAGGGGATAGTTCTGTTAGATAGGTATTAGCGCTAATGAACTTGTTTTGAGAAGAGGGAAATACATAATTTTGTTTGTGAAAATGGATGTTACACTAATAACATGCTAAAACTGGATAGGAAATTATGAGATTTGGAATACCTATCTGCGCCAATGATTTTTAGAGGGATTGGTTGTATCATTTTGTTTGGGAAAACACACGTTACCTTAAAAACATGTTGTCTGAGTGGATCGAAATTAATGGATAGCATTAATTAATGAATATATATTTATAGCATCGACCAAATAGTGTTGTTGGAATCCACGTTACGTTAGAAACAAGCTGATTAAATTGATAGGTAAAATGATAGATAGAAGACAATCAGACTATTTGATATCGAGCCTCATCACATTACTTTCCCTGGTTAAAAAGTACCAATGACACGTCACACGTTAATGCTCTCGCATCGTTTTCTCCCGAACGTTGGTACGTTCAATGGTTCGTTTTTTTTTTCTTTTCCAAAAGAGGTTTGCAATTGTGAAAATTAGAAATTCTCTTTTCTTTTCGGAAGAAAGAACACTATTTCATCTTTTGAATTATCATTATAACACTTTGAAATGAAGAGCATTCGGAGAAACGAACCCGAAAAATTATAAACTGTAGGAATAAAGAATCTTTCTGATTAATAAACCTTGGAAATTTTGAACCTTCGGAATTATGTATCGTCGAAATAATGAACTTTCGGAATTATAAATCTTCGACAAAAAAACAAAATAAACTCGGTCTAGTAGGTGAATTGTCTGACAAGGTTACACTCAGCCTAAACAAATTAATGAGTAATTTTGAACATCATTTTGATCATCATAATTTTGCTCTTAATTGTCCTTCAAAATAAACAAACAAACTAATTATCATGCTCACAAGATGACTAATTGAAATGGAATTTCTCATTATAAACCTAAACGTTAAATTTTGAGACATTTCGAATTTATGAGATTTGGAATACCTATCAGCGCCAATGATTTTTAGAGAAGTAAGGTTGTATTTTTGTTGTTTGGGGAAGTGCACGTTAACTTAAAATCATGCTGAGTGGATCGAAATTATTGGATACCTTATAAGAAAGATATTGATAGCATCGACTTTTTTTTTTTGGGGGGGGGGGTGGTCGTTGAGATGCACGTTACGATAGAAACAGGCTGGTATTAAGAGTCATGATACATTACAAAAAAATAGACAGTTATGCACTGTCAGACAATTTAATATCGAACCTTCATCACATTACCTTTATGAATACCTCAGGCATGAAGAAAATCTGAATATTACATGAATACATGTGTAGTGAACGAGAAGGTTAAGGGGGAATGTTTAATTAGGGTAATAGAAATTGGAGAGGGTAGTGAAGCCGGGCGAATAAAAGAATAAGAGAATGGAAATAGAGAAGACAAGGAATTATTAAAGTCACCCAGTTTTAAAAGGTGAGATTCGTAGGAATAAAGAAATATGATAAAAAGAAGGACCTGGATGTATATTGATCAAGGTGAAATTTCGTTGATGGAACATACTTAATAAATTAATTTAAGGATAGACAGTGGTTTGTCCAATAAACAATAGACAGTGGTATATCCTTACCCACTGAGTACCTTATTGCATTAGCATTGCATGTTTTCATATAATAGCCCACTGAAACCCTTCTTTTTCATGGTGTTGCTTAGGGATTTCTGACATAGCAACTGCCTAAAATGTAATTGAATTTTGTGAGTGGGCATTGTATAAAAACAGGCGATGCTATAGTGAACAGGTGGTCAGTTGATGCGAAGGGACATAACATAATGTCTTGTGTTCATCTAGCTGACTGATGAATGACTGGCATGATGATGTCACAAAAGTCATTTGCTAAATGGGAGGTTTTTTATTTGGGGTGGAGCTTAGCCGGTCGAACAAAAGTAGTAGAAAAATAAGACATCAACGTACATCAAAAAGTCAAAAGACATGGGATATATACATTATTACAGAACAACAAAAGTCAACATTAATTTGTAATTTAGTCACTTAAAGGTATTATGTCCCATTTGCAGCTAACATCAAATTCTGTAGAACTTTGCAGGAATTATGAATTCGTCATCTGTGCAATTTAAACGTTAGCAGTGTCCTAATATTCAAATTATTCAAGGAAACTCGTTTACTTTCTAGACTTCACTGTCATACACTATTGAGTGACTGATTGACTTCTATTTTTCTTTGGTAATAACATAACATACATAAAATGAGCTGTAAAGGATACATGAGCATTTGTCTACATCGATAACCCACTTCTTGTAATGGCCAAAATTAAACTTATTGAATCTTTGCGCAGCACAAAACGTACGCCCATTCGGTACAATAAGGGTCTGCAAATCAGACCACTAAAATGATTGCAATCACTAAAGTCGTTTCGACAACTAACCGTCGTTATTTTCCCAAGAAGACATTTTCAAGCCCTTTCGTTTTGAGGGAAGTTCTAAATTAGTATTGTCTTTCAAATGCCGCTGGAATTTAACCTTTCATTTGTTTGGCCTGCAAAGTGAGACACAGTACATTTAAGGGTCATCCTCACAATCATTTGCTTTTCTATTGGTCCTTTATAATTATATTCCATATTATAGTGTATTTTGTATTATTGTTTGTATGATTTCATGGTTATGGTTAAATAAAATATCTTGAATCTGAATCAAATAGAGCAATAATAATAATAATAATATCGAATATTTAGGAGCGCTAAAAACAATAAGTATACCATAGCGCTTACAAATACAAATATATGAAAAGAGGACAATCACTCACTGAGCCTGTAATGAACTAGAATTGTCGCAGTACTAATGTCCTTTGCAAAGACATTAGTCTACATTATTTTGCCACACTCCACCTACGTGATGTAAATGGGTAACCAGCAGGAATTAATTCCTTAAAATACTCGAGCGCTGTTATGGCAGCCGTGCTATAAAGCCAGAGTAATGCATGATGGAGCGTCAGGAGTGGCAATGTGCCAGACACGAGCGCTATACATGAAAACAGTTGCAGTCACGTATCACGGAAGATCTTTAAAATGATATCAACATCAAAATATGATGTCAGTTGAACTTTTAAGATATTTTTTAAGGAAATCAAAGTCGATAATGAAGAAAATTATTGTATTAGCGCAAATCGGGTGGGAAAGGTTATTGCACTATAAGGTTTGATTTCAAGCATTTCATTTTCTCATGCATCTAAAGATATTCAACAAACTTTTGTCAAACCACAGTAAGACAACAAAAGTTTGGTTGGTACTTTGGCTGTATAACACAACTGCTTTTTTTTTCTTCTTCATCAAAAGATGCGATCTTGAGCGTTGGCGTCATCATAATTATACGTCTCTATAACGTCTCTCACGTTCATATATAATGTGTAGAAACTGTTCAAGATTACTCGTTTAACTTACATTTAATATATTCTTATGTATTCCATTACTTTACATTGTATGCAGTACGTCTTTCATTCGGCACAGTTTTTGTATATAATTTAGGAATCAGATAATAACACTTTGCATCCGTTACCTTCTCTCAAACTTCGTAGAAGAAAACTCATCGCTGAAGACTATACTTTTGTTTCTATTGTGTGTATTCAAAGCAAATACATAAAAGAAAAAAACACCTCAGTCTTAAGATAGAAATATACCGTTTGACGATCATATTTTTGCATGGGGGCTAGGCTCCTAAAGCAGATTCAGTGCTATATATCTTCCTTTTTCTTTCAAATCATTTCCTTTTCATCATTATATATCGTCTCAATACTTTAAGAGAAATTCATTTTGTCCCCTATATTCAGATCATGGGGATATTGATGATTGTATTAATCGTGAACACCGGTGAGTCGATTCAAGTTCTATCCATCCCCTCATTATTAAAATCCTTTGTTAAAATGGATTTAAGTTCGACCTCAAACAATCCTCACATCTATTTGAGCCCCTTTTCATGTGATACATAATATATTATCATTGACTACTGATACGAATTAAAGACTCTAATTGCTTCGCTCTCTTGTAAATAACCCATTATAATTATATCATTATACCGATTTAACATAAACAATTACATTTATCACATTATAAGTACCATATACGTGTGGTTACATCAATGGAGGAACCAATACGGATGACTATTATTCGTGATAAAGCATTTGACAGAAGCGGGTGTATTTGAAGATGCTACATTGCCCCCAAAACGGGACACTGGTTCTATGTCATATACACAGTGGCCCACAATGTGATTTACTTGTATTTCTTGGCCACCTGCAAAAAGAAGATGTATTTCTGACGAATGAGGGCGACAGCATCCCATTTGAAAGATGGTCTACCATTATTTAAATCATAGGCGTACAGGGTGGAGCTGTGAAGGATGCAGCTCGAAGTTTGAATTAATCGGTATTCGGGCAACCACTGCCTTATATCCTGGAGCGTATTTAGATAGTAAACAGTTGATATATTATAGCCCGTTTATAAATCTTTTGGCCCTGCCATATGGTATCCACCGATAAATAGCCCCTTTTCCCCTTCTCTCTCTCTCTCTCTCTATATATATATATATATATATCTCTCTCTCTCTCTCTCCATGTCACTCTCTGTCTCTCCCTCTCTGTCTCTCCCTCTCTCATTCTCTCTCTGTCTCTCTCTCTCTCTGTCTCTCTCTGTCTCTTTATCTATCTATCTCTATTTCTACCTATAAAATATGTAAAATCGAAGAAATCGAGAATGTTCCATTCATAAAGATTTATCATGTTTTGAAAATGTATATTCAGATGTCATCTCCTGTGACTATGGTACAATGAACCATTTTTATTACGGCTTATCTTAGCGATTTCCAACCTTTTTATAGTCACGGCACCCTTTTGAGAAATAAAAAGTTTCGCGTCACCCTAATCACAAATTCATAACAGAAATGTCTCCTTCTTTTTAACTTAAAGAGAAATTCATTGAGATTTTGGTACATTATACCTGCTGATATTATTTGTCTTACTAATTCCAAATGAATTATCTGGTCATTCAGTTTTCGGAAGTCGATTGGTCTTAACGGTTCTGTTATTTATTTTTACTATGGTACAATGAACCATTTTTATTACGGCTTATCTTAGCGATTTCCAACCTTTATGTATTCACGGCACCCTTTTGGCAAATAAAGAGTTTCGCGTTTCTCTGCCTCTCTCTCTATCTCTGTGTCTCTTTGTCTCTTTATCTATCTATCTCTATCTCTACCTAATATGTAAAATCGAAGAAATAAAAAATGTTTATTTCATAAAGATTTATCATGTTTTGAAAATGTATATTCAGATGTCATCTCCTGTTGTTTATGGTACAATGAACCATTTTTTATTACGGCCCATCTTAGCGATTTCCAACCTTTTTGTAGTCACGGCTCCCTTTTGGGAAATAAAAAGTTTCGCGTCACCCTAATCACAAATTTATAACAGAAATGTCTCCTTCTTTTTAAGCTAAAGAGAAATTCATGGAGATTTTTTTAACAGAATCTACTGATATTATTTGTCTTACTAATTCCAAATGAATTATCTGGTCATTCAGTTTTCAGAAGTCGATTGGTCTTCAAAGTTCTGTTATTTTTTAATTAAAAAAAAATTACCATCACGACTGCCACCACAAGACCTATAATTATTATCATCATCATCATCATCGTCGTCGTCATCATCATAATCATAATCATTATCATCATTATCCTCATTATCATCATAATTATATGACCAACGCCATCACCTTCACTTGTTATTTTGATTTCTTTACAGACACAAAAAGACAAGTTTTTGAAACAGTATTTGTTTTTTCAAGATAAGTCCAATGATTTATTAATGTTTGTATTATACTTATTCTCTCTCTCTCTCTCTCTCTCCCAAATCTGGTGTTAATTATTTTCATCGATGCATTAAAGACCACGGTGACCATATCCCATGTTCTGCTCTGCATTGTGCAGTGTGTCAACGTTGGACTCAGCCCCCGCCCAAAGCTTTAGCGCATCCACGGGAATTTTTTCCTTGCTACTACTTTTCCCTGTCCTCATCAATACTGCTTTCTTCATCATTATTTTGGTTGTGATTGATTCAAGTCTGTTATCATATCATGGAAATAAACTTGGTGTGGTGCGTCAAGGTTGTTATAGTCATCCAAAATTATCCATTCGTTTTCGATGGGTTGGTCAATAATAGCACTCGATGATGGCGGCAACCTGCTATGTCTTCGGGTGGTCATCCTGGTTTGGTCTAATCTTTTGAACTGTTTTGATAAATGAACATATACATAAGGACGGTTGATAATTATTATAGTATAAAGCAAAGACTTGCAGATTTCGTGAAAGAAACGTATCCAATTTGTTTAATTGAGTTTTTTAATTCAAATGCCAAAATTAAGTTTAACTAGTTTAACCTCTACAGTGTGGTCAATATTGGTGTGTTGTACCTCTTTATTCATAAGCCATTTTATTGGCCTAATAGTCCAGAAGAGCAGAGATTTATTTGGTAGACCTAGTTTGAATGTAATTTCATTTTGATTGGAAGATACAAACTTACAAAGTATTTTTTCAAGGTAGTATTTAACATTAGAATGACATCATTAAAAGTAATATGAGAAAAATGTATTTTTTTACAAACATTCTATGTGCATTTGAGTTGACAATACAATGTAGAAAAAGAAGTGTAAGAAATATTGAATATTCAGAAAAAATTATAAGGTTAGCCATTATGCTTGAAAAGTTACTATACATATTAATGTAAACTTAAATCAATTGTTTAATAATGCTAAATACATATAGTTTTCATCAGTGACTGAAATTGGATTTCAGGGTCTGTCTGTTGGCTTTTGTCATTAGAATGTGGAGTTCAGTGCAATGTTTGTTTACATTTTGTTTCGGTAATGTTTTTGATCAGCATTCCTTTTGTTATTGCCACTCTATCTTGCAAGATTAAATAGACAAACTAAAACACATCATTTACGTGTCATTGTAACGGTAATAGACGATTTTTACTTTCAACCTACCATTTTATCATCATTTTTGAAAATGATAATACATTATCATTATGGTGGGAATAGTAAATTATCAAAATATCACACCTAGAGATGTTACTAGAAAGGGTGCCCCTTTTTACATAGGAAAAGTACCCCTTTAGCTGTGTAAGAAGTGCCCCTTTTTACACACAAAGTGCCCCTTTTACTTGTACAAGTGCCCCTATTTATTTTTAAAAGTGCCCCTTCCCCTTTCCACCTCTGATAAGTGTCCCTTATATTTTGACCCGTACCCCTTTTCCTTCGACAAGTTACCATTTTTTTTCTTTGCAATGTGTCCATTTTCCATTCTCATAAGTGCCCTTTTTAATCTCTAGTAAGTGCCCCTTTTCGGATACGAGAAGCGCCCCTTTCACTTTTGATAAGCGCCCCCTTCACCTCTGATAATTGCCCTATTCAAATCTGAGAGTTCCCCCTTTTACTTTGACAAGTGCCCCTTCCCCCTTTTAATAACTACCCCTTTCTAACTCGGATAAGCACACCTTATATTTTCACATGTGCCCCCTTTTCTTTCTAATAAGTGCCCCTTTTCCTTATGATAAGTGCCCCCATTTAAAAAAGAGCCCCTTCCCCTTCTCATAAATGCCCCTTTTCACCAATGCAAATAGTCCCTTTTCATTTTCATAAGTGCCCCTTTTCTTCTCTGGTAATTGCCCCTATTAAAATCTGATCGGTGCCCCTTTCTTTCAACAAATGCACATTTCCCTTTATTATTAGTGCCCCCTTTTCATTCTCTTAAGTGTCTTTTTCATCCCGGGTGAGTGCCCCTTTTTAAGGTGTGAGAAGTGCCCCATTTTCACCTCTGTTAATTACCTGTTGTATTTTGACACGTGCTCCTTTTCTTTTCTAATAAGTGTCATCCTTTTCAATAAGTGTCCCCTTTTCCTCTCATCATTAAACGTGCCCCTAATTTCAAGCGACTAAAAGCAATATACCCCACATATCGCTCGCTACACTCGCTCGCATTTATAGATGTCATACTTAGGCCTATGTTACTTATCAAAGGTCTTTTCAGTCTCTTGTTATGAGAATTTGCTTATAACCCCATCAGGATTGGGTTTTTCATCCTTAATTTTTCGCTCTGCTTAAGCAATATCTTATACGATGTATAAAGAGAAACTAATATTGAAATCATCCCTGATAATGTAATCACAATTATAGGGGTATATACCAATGTCTAAAAAATTGTATAAATATATTATTACTTATACAGCACTTTTCCCATAAGGCCCAAAGCACTTATACAGTGAATGAAAATAAAAATTACCCTTTTTTTTCTCCAGAAAGTGCCCTTTTTTGTTGGTGCCCCCCCCCCC